>JAYMFT010194679.1:0-25672 GCA_038088735.1 Panulirus argus
CACACATATATATATATATATATATATATATATATATATATATATTCGCCATTTCATGAATATTAGGTATCCTGTCGGAGAAAAGGTCAAAATGCCAAGTACCCAGGCATTTTCAGTCTCCATAAACTAAGGTTAACAGCAGTTCTGACTCGTCTAATACGGCTACAGCAATTTGCCCATTATAACCCATCACTAATAGTTGGATGGGACAATGTATGTACCTTCGATGGGGGCATTAATTAACCGAAACGATCGACACTGTTGACCTCAGATGGGTTTAAGCAAATTGAACTCTTGAAAGGAAGAGGTGATATTGCGCAGTAAAGTTTATGTAAACGGACAGACGACCGATGCAATGTGCATTAGCGCCATCTGTTGATTGCACGCAGAATTAATGTAACCACCGCTCACGAGAGATTCTACAATGTTTCCTGTCTTTGTAAGGTATAATCATTGAGTCCCCAACCACAACGTTTTAGTAATGGTGGAGATCGCTCGCCAATATTCACCAATCTATCGCAGCTCAGTGAACCCATCCAGTGGAGCAAGAATACTAGGGCTTTTGGTAAGAATCTAATTTTATTTGTTAAGTGAAATTCAGGTGTATAGTTGTATTATCCACAGGACTATGTCGGAAAATACTTGTGAAGTTTTTCTTTTATTGCAGACCAGCGATGCGGCAGTACTCGGGCCTTCGATGAACACCACATCTACAAAAAAGTGGAACACAGGTGTTTTGTCTATAGGACCACACGGGGAAATTCTTGTCCTAACAAAGAATGCAAAATCTCCGAGATCTATGAAGTTCATGTTTTTGAACACTTCCATCTTGGGTTTTGTCTCTTCATTCAAAATTACCCATCCACCATGAGTGGTTGGGACGTTTTGCCCACATTAAATCGGTAGCAACCATCTCGTTAAGGGAAAATTTACCTAACAGTTGTTGCACGATTCCCCCTCCCAAATAGACTATCTGGCTCCAATGTGGCTCATCTTCGGGCAAGTGTTGAATACCAGGTAATTGAGATTGTGTTAATTTTGCATTATTGGATGACCATGTAGTTGGAAATGTGCTGTAGAAGTAGGGAGTACCAGTTGTGAACAGGTATTAAGATATAAATAGATAGTAACAGGATAAATTACTGTTAATGCAACAAACACCTTACCACTGTCAAGATCTTTTCCATTGTGGTACTTCTACGTATTCACACTATGTCAAGATCTTTTCCATTGTGGTACTTCTACGTATTCATACTACATATATTCTTTAACTGTGTGAAGTGTAAATATGCAGCGTTACACTTTCATGTGTTCACATCATTCATAATCCTAGCTTCGTTAAAATTGTAGGCATTAACTCCAAAAAGGTGTGCCGTTTACTACTTCCCCTACACAGTCTTGGTTTGAAACTTTCTATCTTCTGGTGTCTTGACCAATAACTATAGGCATCAGAGATGTAGATAGATAGTAACAGGACAAATTGCTGTTTATACAACAAACGCCTGACCACTCTGTCGAGATATTTTCCATTATGTTAGTTCTTCATATTCACGCTACATATATTCTTTAACAATGTGAACTGTTCGTATGCAACATTACACTTAGTGTTCACATATTCAAAATCCTATGCCGTTTTGATGCCTATTACTTCCCCCTAGTCTTAGCTTTGGAACTTTTTACCTTTTCATCTTTACCAATAACTATAACCTGACAAGTTTCAAAAGCAGGTCTTTCACTTTCTTCTATTTTCTTTTAATTTCTTAATTCTTTATTTTCAATTTGGGCCTGGCATTGATCTGGACTTTGGTATGTGATTGGAGCCTTCAACATGCATAAAAACAGACATGCCATGTAATTTAGTGAAAAATGTTTTCATGGGTCATATTTGTAATATATATATATATATATATATATATTGGTCACCACTGGAAAGAGGAAATATGAACAGTAACTTTCATTTATTACAGCCTCATACAGAGTTGCCACTGAGGATGTAATAAACGAAACTACTTTTTCTTTCCAGTGCTAAATGTGCATTTACCTCTATATGGTGAATTGGGGTAAACCATAGTAAGGTGTGTCTGGCCTGGATGTGGATAGGGAGCTGTGGTTTCTGTGCAATAATCATTACAGCTAGACAGGGTGAGCAAATGTGACCTTTTTCATATCAATTGGTGTTGCCTCCGTGATGCAGGGGGTGGCAATGTTATTTTCTGTGGGGCTGGGTGGTACTAGGTTGCATGGAGGTGAGCAAATATGAAAATGTACATGTGTATGTTTATATGCATGTATGTGTTATGTATTGTGTATATATATATATATATATAAAAGACTTAACAAAATTGGTTACTTTCACAGTTTGAATTGCATGTTTTATTGTTTCATTTTAATCATGCTAAAATTCAAGTTGTGGAAATTTTGTATTTTTTCAAACATACCTGATGTGGTGATCGCATTGCACGATCACTTCTGTATTCCATGTTCTGGCTATGTATGAAATTTATTATTGAAATTTATGGTCTAAATATATATGCTGTAATTTTATTCGCTGTTTATTTATTTACATATACACAAAATATCCTTACAATTGTTTCAGAAATTTCAACATATTTACAAGCTTTTATCATAAAGTACCTTAACAATATAAATTAAAAAGTGTGTACTAACATTTGAAGAAAAACAATTTTAATTTATATTTAAATAACCTCAAATGACCAAAAAAAAACATTGTGCCACCTATAGCTTTCTTAAATTCATAACTCCTACCATACACAAATTCATATTCACTGGCATCAAAGAGATTCTTTAATACCTCCATAATCATCATTGTCAAAATAAAGTTCTTTGGATTACAAAGTGTAAAAAATTTAAGGAAGACTATAATTGCTACTCTTATGACAACCCTCGCATAGCTAGGTCTGCCTCTTCTGCTTGGGACTGTATACAGAGGTTATGTTGCCTTTTATTACCAGGCTCATTCATGAGCAATTCTCAGCTCTGGAAAATAACAAATAAAATAACCCAATATACACTTTTCATTAAATCCAAAAGAGTACACCCATCCCTTGCTTTAAGCAGCATTTATATTCTATGAAAAAATTATTCCATTTAGCGTAACAGTAAACGGAAAAATGGAATGTATGCTTTCACTGTTGTAAATTCTGATAGCAGAAAGAAGGAATGGTACAGGTAGGTTCCTCGCAGAATGGTGAAATCCTGTATTGATTCCCCATACATTAAGGAATAGGTGTAGATTTGGGACAAGCAAGCAATTAACCAAAAAATTATTAAATTATCTTGTATTCCAAAACCATCAGTTCAGAACTATGGAGTACCTTAAGGGTGTTTGAAATACTAAAGTTAACATAATTAGAAGCAGCCACCAGTCTATTCCACATTCTGTATGTCTTAAATGACATTGTTTTGACTACTGAACACAAATTTTCACATGGCATATACAGTTTTAATCCACAGGTTTTTCAAGATTGTAAAATAGTTTATATTATAATATACACAGCACAAAAACGATCTTTACACTTGCAAAGCTACATATGACAAAAAATTCTGAAAGTATACCAACCTATTAGCTGGTGTGAAGTTCACTTTTGTACTGTGTGTACCTAGTAGCTATCACACAGTAATCAGTGGTTTATGATCCACTTTCTATATAGTAAAGACTTTTCCAGTTTATCAAGAGATTTTTTATTTGTGGGAAGGTGGTGTCTGTCATCATGATCATCAGTTGCAGAACAAACAGAATATTGGTGGACAACAGCAGTGGCAGCAGAAACATGTTGATTCTTTGAAGGGCCACCACCCCTAAAACCAACAGACGTAGTGAGAAGATGAGGACGTAGAACAGCTACTCCCATTTCTTTCATTTTACCTATGGTGTGCACTTGTTGTGATAAAAGTAATGTTCCTTTTTTGATGTGCTGCATATCAAGGCAAACCACCTGGGAAGTCAAATGGAACTCTCCTATATCTCGATTCAGGTTACCACCCTTTACAGTCATGAGAGTATCCTGAAGTGTGGATTTGTGCTCAAGGATAACATACTGATCTAGGTCCAGAACCAAAACATTTTCCTGGGTATCCCTATGTCGATACAGGCAGTCAAGCTCAATAACTCTCTTTATTACAGGCTGTGCAAGCTTAAAATTCTGTGAAGAACTAAAAAGTTTTTCTTCATATTCAATGCCTATCTCATCACTATATTTATCAAGTAACTTTCTCGCTAATGGTGTAAGGACTGGACCATATATAGAAAATTTATCAACACCAATAATATTATAATAGGATATAAATTCAATAACTTTGAGTGTAGCAATAGGAGACTCATTAGGGATGATGCAAACTGCGAACTTGTTGACAATACTTTTTAAATTCTCACTCTCATGTATAAAAACAGGTTGTGATGGTTCTTCAGACCCTACTCTAAATTGAATCATATATGGTATTTTGCTAAATATGAGTTTCTTATCATTAGCTGTACATAAAATGTAAAGAACTCCAACATCCTCCTCAAGCGTATTCTGTCCATGGATTCTCTCGGAGGCAAATTCAACACTGCAAGTACCGGGTGCAGGTGTGCCCTCAGACTCGAACCAAATTAAACATCCAAGTTCTGAGGGAGCTTCAGCAGTTTTGCGAACAGCTGCTATGGTTCTAATCTGTGGTTCCCCAATACCATTCTGGTCATCCCAGAAGGAAGAATAAACTGCAAGATCTGAAGTGATGTCAACCCAGTCAGTTGGTGGTGTGGATACTTTGTGATGAGTGTTGTACCCACATTGAGGTCTAGCAACCTCTCCATTTGATGGGGCTTCTCCAAAAGTGTCAAGGTACTCAAGAGTGTACCTTAATCTTTCATATTCATGCTTATAAAACAGGAAGGCAACAAGGCTGACAATAGCAATAATGGTAAGAGCAAGCTGTTGATATTTACGCATTGTTCCATCAATGTGTCTGGGCGAGACGGGGTCATGCAGAGAAAGGTAGTGACTCTTGGGTTTTTCACAATTATTCCACATCCATCTGTAAAAGAAAATTCTTGGTACAGCACTATTAAGGGTATGTTAATGTCAATATATGTATGTAAATATCTATTCATACTGTATGGAGTTTTACACTCAGCAGGCATTATCGAGCATTCTCTATCATACAAATTTTAAAATTTCTATGTGCTCTCCACAATTACTATTTCCTATCAAATTCTTCCATTCGTCAGGAACTCTTATACTAGAGATGAATTTCTCTATCTTTTGCAACAAGTATCCTCTTCAACTTCATGATGTGATGTGGTGTTCGGGTCTGGCAAATAATCACATCGTCAGTGGAATTATAAGAATGAGACAGAAAACTTTAGAACACTCGGTTTACATACAAAGGAGAGGGGGATTGGTGGGATGCATGTATATTACCATTGTACAAAGGCAAAGGGGACAAAGGAGAGTGTTCAAACTACAGAGGCATAAGTTTGCTGAGTATCCCTTGAAAATTGTATATTGTTTACTTTGAAGAATGTATGCGAGAAATATTTAGAAAAACAGATGGATCTGTATGTAGCATTATTGGATCTGGAGAAGGTATATGATAGGGTTGATGGAGATGCTTTGTGGAAGGTGTTAAGAATATGTTGTGTGAGAGGTAAGCTGCTATAAGTAGTGATGCAGTGATAAGTTTTTATCAAGGGTGTAAGGCATGTGTACGAGTAGGAAGAGAGGAGAGTGACTGGTTCCCAGTGAGGGTCGGTCTGTGGCAGGCAGGGCCAGATTTAGACCTTGGGGGGCCTGGCTACTTCAGGTTTGGTGGGCCTCTGATACACAGAAATTAAAATACACGGCAAATCACCAAATTTACACATCAAAGCCAGTTTATTGCATTAATTAAAAATGACAAGTTATACATTACATAGAAAGGTACATATATACATAGAAACACTACAATAGCTACAAATCGTCTTTCCTTCTACACTTAACATCTGTTTCCACCGTTTTGACAAATCTTTTCTCTTTTTTGGCTGTAAACAAGATCCCATAATTATGTTGTAGGAACATCCTGCTTTGATGGAGCAGTTGGCCAAAGTTAAGTCACGGTCCTGGCTCAATGAACTAATTTTTTAAAGATTATATTTTTGTATAGAGGGGACCCCCTCTGGCAGGGAGGCCTGGGGGTAACTGCCCCTTTTGCCTCCTTATAAAACCAACACTGGTGGCAGGGGTGTGTGATGTCCTAATGGTTGTTTAATTTGTTTATGGATGAGATTGTTAGGGAGGTAAATAAAAAGCTTGAGAGAGGTGAGTATGCAATCTACTGAGGATGAGAGGGCCTGGGAAGTGAGTCAGTTGTTGTTTCCCAATGATAGAGAACTGGTGGCTGATTTGAGTGAGAAACTGCAGAAGTTGGTGAATGAGTTTGGAAAAGTGTGGGAAAGGAAAAATTTTAGAGTAAATGTAAATAAGGTCAAGGTTATTAGGTTCAGCAGGGTTAGGGGAAAAGTTAGTTCGGATGTAAGTTTGAATGGAGAAAAACCTGGAGGTAGTGAAGTGTTTCAGACATCTGGGAGTGGACTTGGCAGTGAATGGAACCATGGATATTGAAGTCAGTTATATGATGGGGGAAGGGGTGAAGGTTTTGGGAGCATTGAAGAATGTGTGGAAAGAGAGAACATTATTTCGGAGAGGAAATATGGGTATGTTTGAAGGAACAGTAGTTCTAATAATATTATGTGGTTGCAAAGCATGGGCTATTGATAGGGTTGTATGGAGGAGGGAGAATGTGTTGGAAATGAAAAGATTGAGGAGAATATGTGGCGTGAGGTGGTTTGACTGAGTAAGTTATGAAAGTGTAAAGAAGATGTGTAGTAATAAAAGTGTGTTTGAGAGACCAGAAGAGTGTTGAAATGGTTTGTACCTATGAAGAAAATAAGAGAGGGAAGTTTGCCAAAAGAGGATATGTGTGTTAGAGGTGGAGGGAACCTGGTGAAGCAGGAGACCTAACTGGAGGTGGAAGGATCACGTGAAAAAGACTTTGAGTGATCAGGGCCTTAACATGCAGGAGGGTGAGGCATGAACGGAAGTAAGTGAATTAGAATGATGTGATATCAGTGGACTAGGGATAGAGGAGAAAGAGTACTTCCCACGTATTCCCTGTGTGTCGTGAAAGGCGACTAAAAGGGGAGGGAGTGGGGGACTGGAAATCCTCCCCTCCTGTTTTTAAGTGAGGATATTCCCTCTAAGGCTCAGTCCTCTGTTCTTAACGCTGCCTCGCTAAAGCAGGAAATGGCGAATATGTATGAAAAAATAAATATATATATATACATATATATATATATGTATATGGCACAAGTACTTTCCAAATGATGTTAGAATGCGAAAGGCATTTAATATTAGCTAGATTTCAAAAAAAGCTTATAAATGCATTACCTAAACTGTTAATGGTTGATTTTTCGTGTTTTAACAACACAATTTCCCTTTATTCCAAAGCCCTACCCAGTTTATGACAAAAACTTGAAAGTGATGGAGTTATAGGTGCTAAAATCTTAAAACCCA
This sequence comes from Panulirus argus, assembly GCA_038088735.1. Taxonomy (NCBI): domain Eukaryota; kingdom Metazoa; phylum Arthropoda; class Malacostraca; order Decapoda; family Palinuridae; genus Panulirus; species Panulirus argus. The sequence continues at coordinate 7,554 of JAYMFT010194679.1, forward strand.
AACTATATCAATTCCACACTTTGTTAGGAAGCTACTGGTACAATTTCACTAAATTCTATTGTCTAAAAATATTACGTCCATCTTGGAAATTAACAAAGTTAGTTTAGATGTGTCACTATGTTGATAATTTATCTCAATAAGTACAAGGTCTATTGGTGTTTCTTGGAAGTCCGTGTTACTTCCTTTACGCCTTTGAACTTTCCATTTTCACGCTCTGCCTCAATGCTAGAAAGAGACAATCTCTCCATATCCATGTAGCTAAAGTAACAGTTTCCCCTCAGTGAAATGCCACCAAGTCTATCTATCAAAAATACCTTTAACATGATCAAACTGATCTAAGGGTTAGGTCAACCATAAGAAAAGTCTTGGCCAACCTAAATCATATTTTTTTGAAAGGGAAAACATCTTGAACCCGAATGTACTACACTATGAATACAGAGCAATTCAAAAGTAATGAAATTTACTCAGAGTTGGCTACCAGGGTTAAGATGTTGATATTCATTTCTCAATTAATCTCAAAGGGACAGAATAATATATAAATAAATTTTACCAGCGCCACATGACGTGGAACCCGACTACCGCTTCTGTTGATGTAAACATTGAGTCTCAAGTCCCTTGACTCATGGCTTTATTACGTCTATATTTCAACTGAAACTCAGTCCTAGAATTAATTATTTCTGATTTCTTACAAAAAAATATCAATACACGAAAAAAATATGCATAGATAATAGCACATTTAAACGTACACAGTGATTGGGTGCAATGATTAAACCGAAGCCATAAGCTCAAATGAACAAAAACAACCAGCCATCATTTTCGATCATTTTCCCTTCTCTTTAAAGTACAGAAATTATTTGCTTAATGCTAAAGACACAAGAATTCATGTAACATGTCTTTTTTATATTTTCTGAACCGAAAATGTAATTGCTAGCAAAAATGACTTAGCATCGGCTGAGGCGCCACAAGAAATTCTTTGTGGGAAAAAGACCTCAGACTCGACCATACTTTGTGTTTTACAAGAAAAATGGGTTGTCTTCAGGGTAAGGGAAAGAAAGATGCTAGTGAAGCTGAGAAAGGCAAGGAAGAACCCAAAACGTACTCATGGTTAGTTATTTAGTTGGTTTTTGACTGTAGAAATTAATTGAATAGAGGTCAATCAGATCCAGATCTGTTGGAGGAGCTATGTCTGTCGGCAGATCAGCCTGATCAATGGTTTCTAAAAGCCATCAGCTATTTGCTGTGGAATATTTATCTGTATATTATTTAGTAACATACGACTGGTACAAAAAAGGGAAGTGTCAGCGACTGTCTCTAAAAATATGACCAAAAATAGGTGAACTTTTATGTGGGTGCCTTGATTGTACATCATAAAATGTTAATATATGCATAAAGATTTGTGAAGCAGAAGCTGAAATCAAGATAAAAACTTTAGAAAGCAGTCACTCACTAATATGATTTCTTAAGACTGTAGTGCGTTTAGTCAATAAATTATAACCTAGATTGTCAGCATATTCATGCTTAATTTTACAAACCATGGATACATTTGTAAGCAGGTTATTAGAAAATTTTCAGTAATTAGTTTAAATAGTTCATAAACCAATCTAACCTTGTATAGTAAACACTACAAATATGATGTTATTCTTAACTATTGTTTTATTAACCATATACATATATTCAGGCAGACTTTGGAGAGTTTGCAATATGAAGTTGTGTCTAAAACTCCCCATAAAGTAGTACAGCGTAGAGTATGAGGTAGTGAAATGTACACAAAAGTTTACGGGACTATGTTACAGTAATTTAGGTATTGTTGACTATATCCATTAAATGTATATAATGACTCATAATAATCTCCAGGAACACAGTTTAATATTTATTTTTCTAGTTGATTTTTGTATGCAGTACTAATAGAACTTTTTTGTTTTCACATGATATACACATCAAATTAACAATACAGTTATTAGTTTGCTTGCATATGCATTATTTTATCCCTATATTTTTATGCTTTCCCTTCCTAATTTTCTCTTCTTAGGGATAAGAAAGATAAAGTAAACCCTGCAGACTATACCATTGAGAATATCAGCAACACTGAAATTGGGCGACTTCCCAGCACAATCAGTGGGCAGCAGTTCATTATCCAGAATTGCCAGGCCTCACAGATTTATCTGTTTGACCACATCAACACAATAACTATTGATGACTGCTCTGATTGCACCATATTTGTTGGCCCTACAACTGGAAGGTATTTTGTCTATAATACTGGATTTCTTTTCATGTAATATTTAGATATTTAGTTCTCTTTGAAATATCAAGTATTGAAATTCTTCAAGTTTTTTTAGTTTTCATGTAACAGTTGTTATTTTCCATCTTATGACATAAATTAGTTAGTCCTGTAGGATTAGGTATTATTGATATTATCAAAGTAAGAAGCCAAAGCTTAAGATTGAAAATGTCTCAAAGAGAACTTAAGATGTTTCTCCTCCTTGATATCTTGCCAAAGCAGCTCCATCAAAAATGCTTATATTCCTTCATATGTTGCTTTGCCTCAGCCTCTTTCTGCGTGATTGCCAAGATTGTGTTGTGATGGCTGCCTGTGGCCAGTTCCGTACACGGGACTGCTGTAAGATGGATATATTCCTTCTCTGTCAAACACAGCCCATTATTGAAGCTTCTGCAAAGATGAAATTTGGCTGTTTCCAGGCATTCTACCCAGAACTCAAAGGTATTTAACATGGATGCCATTGGTAGGTTTTCTTTGTTGTATATCCCATATGTATATGTTACACATATCTTGTCTGTAATGCCATCCCTGAAATCAGGCTATATGTTGGTCCACTTCCAGAAATCACTTAAACAATGTCTCAAGTAGTGTTTAGTGTTTCTGCAAGCTTGTTTGATAAGTAGGACTAGATCCACTATGGTAATGTGCTTTGTACAGATCAAGAGCCTTCATAAACATGTTTGTATTTGGTATAATAATCTCATGCCATCTATGATTTCTCATACGCTCCATCTAGGTTGTGTTGGAGGTAACATATTCAACTCTGCATTCTGCTCATTTTATATCCATATATGTTTCAATAACCTTTACCTCACAATTCATCAATCTAATTATCTTTACCTGTACTGATACTTTGCAAAAATTTATGGTAGTTCATTCCTCACCTTCGTACACAATTCATGTACTGCCTGTATTTTCTGTTGCTTCCTGGAATGTCTTTACTTGATTATGATATCTAACTACATCTTTTTTTGTCTTGATACAATTCTGTCCATTTCACATCATCAATATCCACCTGCTTATTCCTTCAGTCTTCAATATTAATCTATACTGTCTCTGTATGTTCCTATATAACTTATTGATTTGTGAATTTTCCTCCTCTTCTTAACAGTCTTTGTCATTTCCTCACTAATCACATATTCATACTCAAAAATAATAATAATAAAAAAAAGATACTTTTTCCCTACAGGGATAGCAAAGCTGTTCTTGAATAGAAAATCCAATGTTGGTCTATCACTCTCATTGACTATAGTGTTTTCAGCAATACATTAGCAAGGGCAGTTTTCCAGAACACAGTCAAAGAACTTTTCTAGCATAAATTCACTTCTTACAAGTGGGTTCATACATTTTTAGTAGGTTTTTCTGTGTTTAAAATGCCCCAACAAGGTGATGAGATCACTACACTATAAAGTTCACTTCAAATACTCAAAAGTGTTTTATGAACCACTGTACACATTCCTCTCATAGATGGCAGTAGTGCAGTACTATGCTGGAAATATTAATAAAGTAAGATAGATTGACAAATGATTGCTCCTGTCAATGTTTAATGCAGATGGCATATTATTGACACTATACTATAGTTTTTAGTGTGAAGCAGGAAGTGTCAACCACTTGTCAGCCAAACCTTAAGGAACTAAACTTTTCATACAAATCCTTCCTGAAATTACTTTTATTGCAAATATCACTAGAACTATTTGTGAGTATGTAATTACAGTAAATGAGACTCATTGGTTAACTGCTGAAGAAAAAGAAGTGAATAATTAACAAAATCATTCACAAAGTAACTGTTAAGGTGGGGATGCAAGCTGCAGATGTGGTATGTGTATCAATATTTCAAATTGTTATTGCCTGCAGGGTAATACTTTTTCACTTGTCTCACTTAAGCTCACACTGAATTACTGTATTATCATACATTAAAGTTTGACCTTATATCAGTGCATGAGAAAAGTATTCATAAATTTGAACTTTTCCACAGTATGTATTAATGGAATGTTCTTAACATTTCGGAGCTTTTTTAAGGTATTTGGTATCGCTTGGGAAACTGCATGCCCTACTTGTGGTCATCATGGATTTACTATATATATTTACAAATATTATACATATATTGCAGAATAACTGGGTTGGCTGTAGGCTCACTGCTCTGTTCAGAATTCAAACCTTGGCTGGCTGGCATATGATTCATAGTCTTGAAAATTACTGATAGTAATAGTTCACAACTGATTCCCTTAACTATTACATTCATTGAGCACTTAACTATAAAAATGTATCATGAAATACCAGTTATACATAATACGATATAGTGAATCCTGCAATACACTCTAACTTATAAAACATAACTACAGACACTTTATCCCACTTCTTGTAAGTATGTGTATGTGTGCACATGTGTGTGTATGAGGAGTAATCCAGTGAAACCCATCAGGTTTACATAAATGCATTTTTTATCATTGCTTGAAAATTGAGATGTGACCAAACCATCCCGGGTTACTTAACAAGCACATAACACAATACATTATACCTGATTGCCTGGACTCCACATTTCATGAAGTCTGATGCTAGATTTTAGAAGAACTACCAAACTATGTAGTCCAAAGTTAGGTTAAGTTTTGGCAGTTTGAGGATGCTAAACAGTTCATATGATCAAAACTTGCCACTTCTGTATGTAGAGATAATCAAATAATGACTGTTTTTACTAAGTTTAGTGATTTACCAGTGTATAAGATGTTGCTTAAATGTAAAGCAGTTACTTGTTGTGTATATTAGGTTCCTGCTGAAAATTATCAAAGATTCATCAGTCTAAAGTATATCAACAGGGATGCTATTCTTGTTTATATATCTTTTTCTCTTTGCCTATAATATATTGTTTGTTGTATTTAGGGTTTATTACCACGTGTGGAATGTTTCCCGAACAACTATCCCTTAACATGCCGTCTCAGCTAACATGAAAAAAGTTATGGATTATACAGTGTGTTCATTTTTGTGAGTCATTATAAAATGAAGTGGATTAATGTCACCTTTGAGCATAACATATTCAGAGCTTTTTAGTACTTATATTTGTATCACTGCCTTTGGACTTGTTTTTAATATTTAATTATTCTCTTTCAGACCACTTTATAAGTGCTGGCATCAGTGTCTTTAATAATAACTGGTCAAATGTTCATGACTTTACTCCCGTGGATGGAGAAACTAACTGGTCTTGTGTCTCACAAACAAATGCCTTATCTCAGGCATTCAAACTACCAGAGGGAGAGGAATTAAAGAGGTTTGTAAATATCTACATCTGTGAAGTTATTATAGGGGTTTGCAATAATTTTACTTTGGCACACAAATTATCTGAGTATGTAAACAAGGAGTAAATGATGCTAATGTGTGTAGAAGGTAAACATGGGACAAGCAGTGCAGCTCAATCATGGTGGCATTACTTTGATAACTGAAACCCCTAAAGAGGAGTTGCAGGATTAGAAAAAAACAAAAAGAAAAATAAAGCAATAAATACATAAATAAGTAAATAATTAAATGAATGAATATACCTTACCTTACCTTACCTTCCTGCCTTGAGGAGCCCCTTCTTTTCTTATACTCCAGCAGCAGTAAACAGAAAAAATTATGAAGGCATGTATACCCCAGCTGCAGTACAAGGACTGATAATGCCTAAAGTACAAATGACCAACAAATTAACCATAATGCTCTTCACACTCAAAATTTTTGCACTTGGAATAATGATGGTTGACAGCTCATTTCTTTTAATCTGTGCTGACATCTGTTCTTTTTTTTTTTTTTTTTTTTCTTGTGCAGGGTTGGTCTGAAGTTAGAGACCAGTCTCAGTGTTGTTCCATACACAAACGGATCACCTGTGTATGGAGGACAAGAGGCTGCCCTTGTCATCTTCTTCTATGATGAAACATTCCACCAAAGAACATTAGAGTTCATTACGTTGCTAAAAGCACAAGTTGTAAGATACTGGAAGCTTATTTTATTGGAGTGCACCTTTTTTTTTTATATAAGATTGTTCAGATAAGAGGTCCTTAGCTATTTTTTTTCTTTACAGTCTTTTACACTGTCTAATGATTATCTGTAATTTTTCTAATGTATACTATGATTAGGTATCCCTCAAACTAAGGTTTATGATGACATTTCTGAAATATTTTATTGACTTCTTCTTCTTAAGCTGGAGTTCTTGCTCATACACCTTTGTACTGCTTTCTTAGTAAGGTTGATGTATACTGTGCACTTGAATTTCTTTCAAAATAGACTGAAAAGTTCCCTTAAACTTTGATGTAGAGAAAGGTAAAGTAATACAATGTTCAAAACATTCCATTAATAAGTTGTATTATAGTTTATCTTAGTATCTTCACATTTTTCATCATTTACTCAACTGTAACTTTACGGTGAATCAATCAGTATTACAGAATAATATGAATACATATGTATATTTCTGTCCCATGAAAGTTTCAATCACAGGTGGATTGTAAGATCCAGCATAGCCGAGAGGTGAAGATGGAAGTTTCTGATGCTCAACGAGTGTTTCAAACATCAGAGTACAAGAATGCTGTTAGCCGTGGTCCAGTAATTGCTCTCCTTTGCCTTGGCAGTGGCATCACTGAAGCTTGCAGTGGGGTGAGATTAATTATGTTTATATTTAATACCCCCTTCCATTGTGGAACTTAAAAAAAAAAAATGTACTATATTGAAAAGCTCCTGTCCTTCATTATTCCTATAATACTCAGTCATAAAAAAATTCCAAAAGTTTAGGGTATATGTAATTTCAAATGAATTTTATTTGTAAATATTTTATTATGTTTCACAGTTTATAACTTTCCAGGTTGGACAACAGGTGAATGCTGCTTCATCCAGCCAAGCTGTTTATGTAACTTCTGATAAAAGCACAAGCATCCAACAAATTGATGCTTTCTTTTCCTATGCCTCTATGACCATGTCTATGTAAGTTAAAGTGATCCTCCCAATGCCTTAGCTAGATCTAAACCAAAGATTAATTCTCTGTGTGATAAGAGTGATAAGAACAAATTGGAGACACCTTCCCTTCTTTGATTCAGAAAATATGTAATTTGGATTACAGTCAAATGACTGTCTTTCCACAAAGAATTTGGCCTTACTGGATGCAGTGCTAATGAAATATACCATTACATGGCTCATAGGCTGCTAAGAAAACTCTGTTCAAGTGCCTGCTACTGAGAAAAGTGGTTAGAAATTTCTGTTAGAACTTTGGTTAGAACTTTAATAATTTGTAATTGCTTACAACTTTACCAAATTTTGCTCAGGATTTTCAGAATCACAAGCAATCATTGTATTACCATAGAGTAAAAATCTTATTGTAAAGTTAGTATTTGATGTGGATCCAGCATGGATGTCATGGAAGGTTTTGTATGAAAGGCCTCTTGTAAACTGCAAACATTCCTGTGGAATCAAACTTTTAGGTGCTTTCCACAAATATATTCACTTCTACACAGTCAGAAGCACTAGTATTTCTGTACTAGATTTAGTTTATTAAATTTCATTTATCTATGACAAACATTCCTGTCTCTTGGTGTGTGTATGTTCACTACCAAAGCAATAATGATAGTGTCAGTTAACATAAACCATAACTAATTCCATGATGGATCAGTGACCCTCTCAAGATACATCTGTTCTTGATGAATTCAGTGGGAATGTTTCTTAAAAACTTGGCTTTGGGACATTTGTAGTTTCCCATGTTTGTAATACTTATAATGCAATGATTTCTTTTTTCTGCATTTTACAAGAACCACAGAGCTGAGAATTACTAGAACTTTGTATTGATGATCATATCCATACTTATTACTAGTGAGACACAAGATTTTTTTTTTTTTTTTCTTTTTAAGATACTGCAGGCTCTTACAGAAGTTCTAAGATCATAGCCATTTTTCTAACCAGAGGTTGCAGTGCCAGTCCAAGAGTGTCTCAAAATCAGTCACTTGAAATCTGCATCTTAGGAAGCTCTGGGAAGAAGCATTTTGTTAATTTTGTGTACTGCATGCTCACAAAGATAGGAATAAATTGTGAGATACTTTGTATGTCGAAATAGTGTCACTAAGTTTCGGTCCCTAAGTGGTTGCCTCAGAAAGGATAGTGTTCTTCATTATGAATACTCATGCTGTTTGTGAGGGGGGTTGTTATGATGTTGCAGTTAAAGTGATAGTCAGTAGGTGCTAAGGGAATGGCTGCGAAGTACTGTCATCCTGCAAGTTGCTTTGTTGTAACTTTGTTTTTATTGGACTCTTTGACTGGCATTATTTGGCCTGTGATTATTTTTTATAGACATTAATGAATGTTATTTTATTAGGCTGAGTACTTAAAAGCAGCTGTTATTTTGTATATCCTTCAAGTGAATGAAAGACATCTACAAGTATACAGGTACCGATGTATATCCACCAGTCATTATACTGTAACTGCAATTTTCTCTCAGAAAGGTGGGGGAGTATGAAGAGCTGCTGCACCTACTCGTAAGAACTAAATGTTAAAATCTGTAATGTTAATAAGGAGGAACTGGACATTAGTGTCTGCCATGTGGCACATTAGTATTATTTTATATGACTGAAGAAGAACAAAGTCACTCCTGTCAACAAACTCACTGAAAGTATTTATTTTCATACATGATCACCATTTCTTGCTTTAGCAAGGGAGCACCAGAAACAGATGAAGAAACATCGCGTGCACTCGCATCCATTCTCTAGTTGATATGTGCAATGCACTGTAACCACAGCTTCCTTTCTACAACCAAGTCCACAGAATTTTCCACGGTTTAACTCAAGACGCTTCAAATGCCCTGGTTTAATCCACTGATAGCACATTGTTCCAGTTCACTCTATCCCAAGCATGCCTTTCATCCTCCTGCATGTTCATGCCCTTTTTGCTCAAAATCTTGTTCAATCCATCCCTGCATCTCCAATTTGGTCTCCCTATCCTCCTTGTTACCCTCCACTTCTGATACATATATCCTTTTTGTCAACCTTTGTTCACCCATTCTCTCCATATGTCCAAACCATTTCAGTACACCCTCTTCAACTCTCAACCACACTCTTCTCAATACCACAAATCTTCTTACCCTTTCATTACTTACTCAATCAAACCACCTTACACCATATATTGTCCTCAAAAGTTTTATTTCCAAAACAATCAACTTTCCCAACACAGTATGCCTTATCTATAGCTCATGCCTTGCATCCATGTAGAATTGTTAGGACTAGTATTCCTTCAAACATACTCATTTTTGTCCTCCTAAATATTATCTTTTGTGCATATTTAGATGTGATTCAACATATATTTTCTGTATAAGATCTACTGTACTTTCAGTACTGCATTATGAAAGCTTTATAACTTGAATTAGCTGTAATAATATCTGGGTAATTTGTTTTCATATTGATTAAAAATGCACCATAATGCTACCTGATTTTTATGTCTGACTTAAATTATCTGTGACTTATGTGTGTTTATGAATAATGGAAATTTTTACCTTTTAATAGAAAATGTCAAGGGATTAACAAACTGTTTGTGCCCAAACACTTAAAGGTCATGCCAATCTGTTTGTGTCGGTCCATTGTCAGTAACTAAATGGCATTTGACATCATATGACCCTGAACACACTCATTATTCTTATATCTGAGGTTGTCTCACATACGTAAACACTCACAACTTTACTATTCTCCGTTATGACAGTGATCATGTATGTTTCGGCATCTGTTTAGGGCATGTGACAGACTACAAAATCGACAAGTAATTGTTCCTCTTCAGTTTATAATTGTGACAGGGTATGTAATTGCATTGTTCTAGTCAAGCCTCGTGACAGTATCCAGACTTAAACTTATACTTTTACTGATTGCATATAATATAAGTTAGGTTTAGTGACTATGTCATCCTGTCCAATAGAAATACCTAAATGTAGTATCTTATAAAACCTATGTATCCATCCACAGTATTTGTGACTGTACACGGGCATGCATCTAAACATCCATTTCCGTCCATACTGTTGGTGACTATTGTAAGCACTTAGCACAAAAGCTTATTTTTTATATCATATTTATTGTTTGTAAAATATAAGGACTCTGTATAATGTATTCATATACTATAGAACCTTAGGTATGCGCAATATGAAGTCTAATTCATATTAACACATTATAAGCACATTCTAAGTAAACTGTACTTTTATATGTGGAATAAAGGTTTTCGTGTAATGTTTACTATTAAGTACCAGTGAAATGGCACTGAAAAATTTATTTTGTGTGGTAGAGAGTAAAATTAAAAATACATGTAAAATGATGTATTGAAAATCGGACTAATTTTTCATTTCTCCCTGCACAGGCTTTCATCATTAAAAAAAGAAAATACAAACAGCAATTGTGTACAGCAAAGGATTCTTTGGATATAATAGTGAGTATCATTTAACTCTCCTATGCATATGAATTTACGAAACATGATGGTGAGCATCTTTTAACTGTTCTATGCATATTACTTTATGACACTTGATAGTGAGCATTTTTTAATTGTCCCGTACGTATTACTCTACAACACGACGATGAGCATCGTTTAACTGTTCTGTGCATATTACTTTACAACACATGATGGTGAGTATCTTTTAACCATCTGTGCATATTACTCTGCTATACATGATGGTGAGTGTCTTTTAATTGTCCTGTACATATTACACTTCAACACATGATGGTGAGTATCTTTTCGTTGTCATGTTCAGATTACAACATGATGGTGAGTATCTTTTCATTATCCTGTGCAGATTACAACACATGATGATGACTTTTAATTGTTCTGTGTAAATTTCTCTGACAGGTGAGGAGTATATTTTAACAGTTCTTTGCAGATTACAACACATGGAGTTTCTCTAAACTGTCCTTTGCAGATTACAACATGTGAAATATGAATTTATATTATCACCATCCTAAACAATTAAGTTTACCAAAAAGGTAATATTTACTGAAAACCGCTATTTCTACATTCCCATTACTATTTAATGCTCCTACCTACTGCTTCTATCTATTGCTCCTACCATTTTGTCACAAGGCAGGGCTAGCACATAGTGCTCACCACAGAAAAATCTAGTTATGTAGAATGAGCTCTGTGAGTTAAGTGTCGTTTGTAACAAGAAGAGATTGTTTCGGGACAGTGCCGGTTGTTCATGTGCAGGTGAGACAGAAGAAAAAGACAGCTACCCAAGTCAGAGGAGTGGAACTTGACAACTAATGAAGTGCTGTCTTACTATTCAGCCACTAATAACCCTCCAGATACCCAGATGAGTAGTACTGGTAATAGACCTCCCTGGTCATTGGCTGCCTACCAAGCTACCTATACCTGAAGGTGTATTCTATATTACTTCATTAGGTCTGTGGGGGCCTTGTTGTGGACAGGGAGCTGTGGTTTCGGTGCATTACACAACTAGAAAATGATTGTGATTGGATGGGGTCTTTTTTTCATCTGCTTCTGGTGTTACCTTGCTTACATGGAAAACAGCAATCAAGTATGAAAAAAAATCTAATATGATTAGGTGATCCTTATGAAAAGTAGTACCATACAGTATATTGAAAAGGATTCCATATTCCGAATACTAGCCATAATAATGTTTATAACTACTACACTGAACACAGGTAAAAGGGTATTAAAACCAAATTTACTTGTAATTCCTATTATTAGGACATACTGTACAAATAAAATTAAGACACCTGTACACTATCTTTCACTGAACATCGGTCATTGTAGCAGGCCACTTTTTTGCATTATAAGCAGAATAAAGAAAATTCATGCACAATTTAATGATGAAATTTTCAGACCTCCAGCAACACAATGAAACCATATGAGACAAAACTAGCAGCCGAGAAGCAAAGGATGATTTAAAGTGCAAATTCAGTCATTCTGTAAAACAAACTGGCTCAATTTCCAATTTGCTAGTTGTATCACAAGAAAACAAAGGGATAATTATGTAGGTTGGTGTGATGCATGTTTTCATTTATTCTGCATGAATTTAAATCTTCTGTACACTTTTCAGGTATATTTTATAGCCCCATGGCCACTTGTACTCTACCCTACAGAGGTTCCATTATTCAATATATTTATTTGATTCTTCTTTTTTAACTGCTGCAATGCACTTGGCCATCGTTGGAGAAGCTCGGGTGATGGAATTTGTCATGTAAAAGTCTTCCAGTTTCTTTTGCGGAACATCAATAGGTGTGGGTTCCTCCTTTCCACTTACCAGCTGAGGAAAGAAATGCAAACTGTTATAATGTCCATTTTATATAAGATGAAGTTCATTATCTACCCAAACTTAAAAGCTACTTAGATATTTATAGAAGAAGGCTGAGGCTACGTTTTACTACCAAGACAATAAGATGTATCTAAGTGAATCCCATGAAAATCAAGCTCCAGGACCAATATGCAAAGGGCAAAATTCATAATGAAGCATATTTGGTTCAATTCTTGCTCATTACGATATAAATGCTCAAGAAATAATACTGACTTAAAAGCAAGGTAACACATGAATGGGATTATGTCGATTTTTATGAGAAGTAAATACTTTCACTAATGAACGAAATGGAGTATTTAGCAACTATGTGTGAAGCACACCAGCAAAATAATGGGAGAAATTAAACAAATATGAGCAAAAAGTGCATATCTGAATGACTTAATGCATAGAAGTCTTCAACGACAAACACTCTAACCTGAGCAAGAGCTGACGCCTGTGCAAAGTAGTTTGCTTCTTCCACATCCCCATAGCGTACCAAATTAGGAGACACTTCTTCCATTCGCATTCGGATATCATTTAGACTATCGTACGGAAGCTTTACACCAACAATCTGAAAAACAGAAACATTCCTCAATATTGTACAAGTAATGCATATATTGACCATTATCATCTGGATGTGTAAGCAGGATATGGAATGCTACATCTAAGATGGTATCAATGCAACATGTTTAATTTTATGATACATTGAATTCTGTGTTAAATGTTTCATGTAACTGTCTCTTGAAATGAAAATGACCTCCACTGGCAAAAGTCATAAAAGTTAGTCTCATTTCTCAATGACTCCCAATCGAATACAAGAGATACAACATGAAAATACTCAGCATGAGTGTTCCCAAAGTTTATGGTTTACTACAGCTGAAAATCATAATCATTTTATTTATCAAATGTAAATTCTGTGATACAGTGAATAAAAGTGAATTCTGTGATACAGTAAAGGATCCTCCACACACAAAGTGGCTTTCATTTATATCGTAAGAGATATCTAAATTATGAAGTACTTAGTTACTATTTCCAATGTCAAGGCTATAAAACAAATTGTTATAAAAGTCCACAAATTAACAATTATCATACCTCTGAAAGAGCTCGAAGAATCTTCCAGTCTTCACGAGCCATTCCAGGAGGGACCAAGGCAACCTTTGTCTGTTGGGCTCGCCCCTCTGTATTTACATATGTCGCATTCTTCTCTGTATAGGCGGCACCAGGAAGAACGACATCTGCCATTTCTGCTCCTCGGTCTCCATGATGTCCCTGAAGTAAGCCATTTCATGAAAAAAGTGATCACATTAAAAAATGCCTCAGATAACCATTTTTCCCATTTTTGCATTCACAACAAAATAATTTCAGCAGAATATACACCAAAACTTAGTTATCTGAATCAACTGGGACTGGCCCCATCTGGTCAAATGAGTATTTTGATTTCTCAACTTAAAATACAGGAAAAAAAATATTTGTTAGTAAAATTATATATAATTATATACTTGATCTCCATTTCCTGCATCAGCAAGGTAGCACCAGGAAACAGACAAAAAAAAGACCCATTTACTCATATACACACATATATACATACATATACATAACATATACATTCACATGTATATACACATGTACATATTCATACCTTCTCGCTTTCATCCATTCCTGGCGCCACCCCGCCCCACAGGAAACAGCATCACCACCCTTGGTGTAAGTGAGGTAGCGCCAGGAAACGCATGAAACAAATGGGGGGGGGGGGAAGCTTATTCTACAATAACAAAAATCTCTATGTTAAGAGCAGTAAGCATAAATTATGAAATAAAGTTACTGAATTTTTTGATACTTTAAATTCTATTTCCAAGGGTGAAAATTTCAAAACAATTTCACTGTCATATTTGAACAGGAAGGATTCTTAACCTTTTTAAGCTTATTCTCCATTTCCCACATTGGTGAGGCATCATCAAGTGGAGAGAGAGAGAGAGAGAGAGAGAGATCACTTGTACACATGCAACAGCTGTCATGCATAATGCACCAAAACCAAAGCCCATTATCCACAGCCAAGCCCCAAACACCACTCCATAGTTATTTTCACCATTTCATCTGTCTTGGCAACTCGGCATTCAATCTCCAGTCTTTAAATGATGTATACCTGATAAATAACAAGTGTATCCTTAGGGAGGTCTTCACGAGTAATGGCTCCCTCATCAGCACCAAGGAGAAACAGGACTTTTGGGGCATTGTTACGAATGTCAGCCACTCCTGGAGTGTACCCAAGGTCAAGGGCAGCCACTTGTGAGGCCACTCGCTGTAGAACATTTAGTACACGCCACTCAGATCCACCTTCACAGCTGCTGCGTAACTGTAATGTATGCAGTAATGACAGGTAAAAAATGCGAAAGACTACAATATATGCGATGTATATATATTTTGAAGAACTGATATGCCTAGATTCAGATTAGAAATGAGACGAAACATGAAATAAATAATTTTCCTACTTTCATATAGGTTGTTCAAAGTAGGAGTAAATATGGAAAGGATGGGGAATATCTAAAGTTTATCATATCTATCCTCTGTTTCCTTCCTTAGAAAGGTAATGTCAAGAGAAATTCAAAAAGGACCTATCAAGTCATTATACAAAATACAGCTAAGATTCAGTATGGCACACTGCAACCTTGCCAGTCTGGAAAAAAACAGTTGTCCAAAATTTTTTTTCAAGATTCTTACATCCAGAAAAATTTCTGTAAATCAGAATGTGGCAAAGTTATGTCTGAAGCAAGCAGTCAACTCCCTAGCCTAATTTGGAAGGCAAATGAATTCAGTCTTAATAGTGAATCTAGTTCAGTTTTTAACATATTGCAGATTAGATGTACCCAACATGAGTGATAGGGAAACAATCACAGTGCCCACAAACAATGAGGACTGCATTCTCTTAATAAAACCCTACTCGGCAAGCTGCTGCATCACATGATTACTGTGTGGCCATCGGCAACTCAAGGGTGTGCCGTTTTGATAACTGCTTCTTCCCCTACATGTTGAACTCTCTACCTTCTCATGTCTTTCCCAACAACTATGACCTGGCTCATTTCAAAAGACAGGTCTTTCACTTTCTCAGAAATATGTAAATACTTTCCCTCTCTGTTTTTCCCCCCCCCCTTTCTCTATTCTCTCTATATTTCAATTGGGGCCCGGCCTTGATGTGGACTTCTGTCCGTGACTGGAGCCTTCAACATAAAAGAAAAAAAAAAATTACTTCTTGTCTTTTGTTGCCACCGTCCTCAACCATTCTTAGCGACCCCCCCCTCCCCCCCCCACCCCCGCCATGAGATCTCCATTGTGAGGCGAGAAGCCTTCATCTATCCAAAGGGATCAGTGATGGCGAGTAGACAGACAGATGGGAGACTATCTATCGCGATGATTTCCGTCAATGATGAAAACATTCTAAGACGCGGGACAAATATTTCCTTCCGTGTTTCTGTGCATCCGTTTCGTCTGTGGCGTTTGGCTTGACGCTACGAAAGATAGACTGACCTCTGCCTTGACCTGTAAGGGAGGGGGTCAGGTCATCAGAGGGCCAGGCCATCACACACCCCAAGGGTCGTGATTCTGTCGTGCTCTCCAGGGTCTTAACAGTCGTGTTCCCGGGTCATACTGTCGTGTTCGAGGTTAATGTCGTGCTAGGAGGGTCTTATAAGTAGTCTTGAGGACTGTTCTAATTCACGACCCATCCCAGGCCACTCCACTCAGACACGGACCATCGCTGGTAGTCTGGCCAGCCAGGTGGTCAGGGCAAGTTGTACAACGTCTCGTTCAATGCGACAAAGCAACGCGTCAACTCCCGTCTCATTTATCCCAGACCAGACCGTGTTTACCCACGACGACTCTTCGCCTCGATCGACGACATCTCTCCCCGTCGTCCATAACAAACCTTTCACCTTCTGCCACATTAGCGTCCAGTTCTCCCCACACCAAAGAGGTGGCACGCACCTCCCCAAGGCTTCCGGTCCATTTAAATCTTCCCTGGACTCCCACGTCAAGTTTTCGTCGGGTGGTGTATTGTGATGAATGGCCACCCACCCACCCATCACCGCAAGTTCCGTTCCGTTCCAGGAGAAGGGGGAACGCGGGATAATGATGGCTTCCGTTCCCGGTCCCGTTCCCAAATAAACGTTCCCTCTGAGAAACGGGACCCCGCCCGAGTGTGGCTTGCAAGTGAAGGTCGCGGGCCGTCATCAGAGACACTAGACATCTGTCTAAATTTCCCCCAGCCCCTCTCCCCCCCCCCATCACAGACCTCTGTCTGGGTCTGCGAACCACAGCACCCTCACAGACCAGAGACCAGAGGCCCACTGTTGTCAGTGGCCAGATGTAAAGCACACACAGGCCATCTAGTGTTGACAATTTCAATGACCCCCTTCCTGCTCTGCTAAACTACTTATTCTCTGTCCTCCTAGCTCCATCGAGAATCATATCACTTATACTTACAACTGGACACTGTAAGTGTGTGTGCGTGTGTGTGTGTGTGTGTGTGTAGGGGGGGGGGGAGGAATTCTGTAGCGCGAGGAACCACGAGACAAAACGAATATAGGAAAAAAGATTAGTAACAGAGTTCACAGGAAAATGTCTTGAGCACTGAGCCTCACTGGGTGATCTGGGTTTGGGACACGCGCGTCGACACGCAACCAGGAGAGAGAGAGATACGGTCATAGGCCTTTAGGTCTTAGCCTTTGACCCGACGCTGATGGATATATACCAAAAGGTCAAAGGCCACCATATCGAGGAGGAGCGTAATGCCCCTATTTGCACAAAGCTCAATTTCTGCGCAAAGGCTTTCGCGCACTGCTCACGAGGCAACTGTCGGAGGAGACGCTAGAGTCCGATCATCTCGACCAGAAATCACAGCAACTCTCAGGCAGAATAGAAATCACATCAACCGTCGTTTTAAAAATCTACTCTCAAGATAAAATGGACTTGCCCCCCCCCCCCTGTCTACGCCCCCAAGTTCTGAATTCTACCTGTCTAAACTCTTCCGTCACACCAACCGTCCCCCGTCCACCACCCAAGTTATGTGTGACGCCCTAGAGCATCGAGGGAAAGGACTCGATTTGATGTTCGAAAAAAAAAAAAAAATCAAAAATTTTAAAACTAAGAAATTTTTTTGATCTCATACATTACAAAATCCTAAAATTTCATTACGGGGAATTATAATCAAACAAAAGCAGACTTTTATTAACAAGTTGATTTTATTAACCTTTCTTAATCACACTGACACACAGACATCTTTTTTTTTCCCCCCAGGGAACCAACACGGGCTCTGCAAAAATCTTGGTCATCTGCAACGCGCAAAAGTGATTATTTATGTAATCATTTAAGAAGGACGTTTCAACACTTCGACTCACCGGGAAGGGTTCGAATCCCGGCACAACCACGCACGTAACACACGTGATATTTACGTCTCTTCCCACTACAAAGGGTCTCCCAGTGTCGAGGCAACACCCCCTCCAAAAGGGGGAGGAGAGAGAGAGAGAGAGAGAGAGAGAGAGAGAGAGAGAGAGAGAGAGAAATCTGACATATATATATATATATATA
>JAYMFT010194680.1:0-11794 GCA_038088735.1 Panulirus argus
CCCGGCCTTGATGTGGACTTTAGTCCGTGACTGGAGCCTTAAAAAAAAAAAAAAAAAAAAAAAAAAAAATGTGGTTGAGAAATCTGAAGAGGGTGCACTTGAAATTGTTTGGGTATACATAGAGAGAATGAGTGAGGAAAGGTTGACAAAGAGGATATATGTATCAGAAGTATAGGGAACAAGGAGAACAGAGAGGTCAAAGTGGAGATAGAAGGATGGAGTGAAAAAGATTTTGAATGACGAGTCTGAACAAGCCAGAGCATGAAAGGTGTGCATTGGCCTTTCCTTGTATATTCCTGGCATTACCTTGCTGAAGTGGGAAACAGCAATTAAGTATGGAAAAAAAAATCCTGATTTTTTATTTGGTGATAAGGAAGGAGAGATAAGGGAGAGAGCATACAGGGTGGTAGTCAATGAGTCAGTTAGAAGCCTCCAAACTGTAAGTAAAAATGAACTAACAGACATCTTTGAAGCACAAAGACGAGTTCAGATAAGCACACGTAGAAACATTTTCCATCAGAGTGAAATGCGTAAAGTAAAACATGTATATGGAGAAAGTAATAAGATCAGCAGATTACATGATGTAACTGCTAGACTAAGGCTAAGCTATATAGGTACTATTGGTGCTTTGACCTATCTGGAGATGTTAAGCACATGAATTGTAAAGTTTGTGGTCAGAGATTTGGACACAAACTAGAACATTATGTCCTAGAATGAGAAAAATAGGTCATTTAAGGAACAGCTCTACATAAACCCTTCAAGAAATGTCAAAACACCTTACTGTCAATAAAAAGATACCTGAAATTTTGTTTGTATCCACTCTTTGCATCTAGTTGGTAAAACTTACCATATGAAAATATGCAACGTATGTAATGAAATACCTGTTATGAATTGTAACATCCTATGTAATATTAACCCACTAGGGTCTGACTAAGACCCTTTGCGACTCCCGTAATCCTTTCGCGCTACCGCTTACATGGTGAGCATGGGGTGCACAATAAATTTGCCGGGGTTATTGGCACAAATTAAGCAAATCAATGGGTCCTTTAATAGAATAATGAAAGGTTGAGTTGTTAAGTATGGAAGTGAAGAAATGACCTTGTATATACAGCTGAAACATGAACACAGAATGAGTCATAGAGGCCAAGAATCCAGGCTGTGGAAATGAGCCATTTGATGGAATGAAGAAAGAAATGAGGAGGCATATGAAAGATTTAGTATGGTAGGAAATGCAAAGGAAATGAATTGTGCAGTGATAGAGTGAGTGAAGTGCAATACTTGGAGGTGGTTTGGGCATGTGGAAAGAATGCAAGATGAGAGAGCTTACAAGAAGAGTATATGATAGTATGATTAAGGGAACTGGTGTGAAAGGAAGACCAACTGTGACTTGAGGATATAGAATAAAAGAGTACTGGAGGGAAAGAAATAGTAGAAGAATGCATGGAATGCTGTATGTGAGGGAGGCATGTAAGGACTAGGATAAGTGGAAACTCTTGCTGTGGCCACTATCTTGATGCAAATTCCTGGAGGGAACAAGCATCTGAGATAGATAGAAGTAGTGTGAACAAGTGTCAGAGATACAGACTGATTGAAACAGTTGAGGTTTAAGACTGGAAGTGAAAACAGGATTAAGGGACAGTATAGTCCTCACAACCCTGACCTATGCAACCGAAACATGAGTGTGGAAGGAGTCATTGAGGTCAAGAATCCAGGCTGAGGATATGAGCTATTTGAGAAGAGCATGTGGTGTGACTAGAGGGAATGAAGAAAGAAATGAAGGTGTATGAGAGATGTGGTATGGCAAGAAATGCAAAGGGAATGAATTATGGAGTGGTAGAATGGGTTAAACATAAATTCAAGGGGGTCTGGGCATGTGGAAAGAATGCAAGACTGGGAGCTTACAAAGAGAGTGTATGATAGCACAATTAAAGGGGTTGGTGTGAGTAAAAGACAACCTGTGACATGGGCAAATAGGGTGGAAGGATACTGGAGAGAGAGAGAAATAGCGAAAGAATTCACAGAAGGCATGTAATGCCAGGGATAAGTGGAGAGACTTTTGCCGTGTCACCCCTTGGTGGGAGTTCCCGAAGAGAATGGTTGTCAGAGAAATAGATAAATAGAATAGATAGAGAAATAAAATGTATAAATCACAACTCACTGGAAAAGGATAATTCACTACTTTGGTGATATTCATTATATTAAGTATTTTAGAAAACTAAAGGGATGAGCTGCCATTTACTGCATTTTACATGGTTGCAAAAGAAAACAAAAAGGGTTTAAAACGGTTGACTAATGTATAAAAGATAATGAGTGGTACATAAGGTGCGATTTACCAAATACTATGGAGTCATGAAAAAGACCAATATGATTTCTGAAAGGGATAACTAATATTGAGAAAATCTAACAAAGTTTTTCTGCAGGAAGCACGATCTGCTACTCTAAATTAAACTTATCAAGACTTTCCCATTTAGCCCATGAGGGATTTAAAAAAATTAATGCATGTTAATCTTCCTTTAATTACATGAAACTGGATCATAAACCATAAATATTCAAAGGATACAAATCTAGATACAATATGCATATATAAATGAATGTTTTGAAATTTTATATGACTGTTGTGGCCATTCCATTCAACAAATATCAACATAATATAAAGCTGAAATACTAGCAAGAATTCACACACAATGCAAATGAAATTCACCGATTGCACTGAATTATCTGCAATTCTTTATGCTTTGGAATTCGATTTCTTCCTCATTTTCTGCATACTATTTTTATGTTTTACATCTCTTCAGTTTAACCCTTAAATGGCAGCCACTATAAGCTGTTCTAGTCAGAACAGGCTAACAACATTGTGGGTTCAGTTTCCCTGCCTTTGTTAAAATATAAAGCTGACTCAGTAGCCTACAGAGGTCTCTTCCATTGCTCAGAAGCTGCAAAAAAACATTGCTATTCTCTGTATTCTTACAATGACCACTGCAAGTTCTTGGCTGTTGCCTGCTAGTCAGGCATATCCAGTAAACTTGCAGAAAATGGTCTGTAGATTGACTAAGGAACTTTTATAACTAACAGTGAGTAAAGTAAAGAATAAAGACATGAGATATGTCAAGAAATAAGTCATGCACAGTGATTTTAGCAAATTACATTAGAAGGGGTAGCTTTATCCAGTGAACTCACATTAACAGGAGA
This sequence comes from Panulirus argus, assembly GCA_038088735.1. Classification (NCBI taxonomy): domain Eukaryota; kingdom Metazoa; phylum Arthropoda; class Malacostraca; order Decapoda; family Palinuridae; genus Panulirus; species Panulirus argus. The sequence continues at coordinate 3,190 of JAYMFT010194680.1, forward strand.
AATTGTGAAGCAAATGCACCTACTTTTCTCTATGCAATCTTCTGATAATGGAGGGCTTTGGTAACAGATGACAGCTGAAAACAAAGAATATTACCAAATAAACAACACCTCTAATATCCTTCCCTCAATCTCCTCACACTGATGTGTAGCTTGAATTGTAATATTTCTACATGTTGTTTACCAAAAAGGTAAGCCTATGTAAGGAATAACATCATTTATAACACAATAGTATGGTCTGCAGTATAAGAAACACATGCTTCAGCACCCACCATACACTTGCCAGCCAATTTCTCTCTCAATAATGTCAGTGCAAAAGGTGTATTATTTCAAAACATCTCTTGTTAATCATACTACCAGAACTGCACCTGTGCATGAAAGAAGAGTACAGTAAGAAATCAGTCTTTAAAGAAAAAAAATCTAAATCTTCATTTGCCAGGAGCTGTTAAACATGTCATTCACACTCCTTCTGGGTGCTGAACAACCACTGACAAGGTTAGTACAAAATTAATATCAACTTTAATGTATTCTCTAGTAGGTAGTAGTTGGTAGGCATTCAGTGACCTGGGAAGTAAATTACCAATGCAACCAGCCTGGGTATCAGAAGGGTTAGTGACAGCTGCATTGTGAACCAGCACTTTAGCGGTTGTCATGTTGCACTCCTCTGATTCAGGTAGATGTCTTTTCTTTCTGCCTCATCCACAATTGGACTACTGGCATTATGTTCACAAACATAATCACATAACTCATTCTTCACAACTCTATATTTTCCTGCAGAGAAAATGCTGCACTAGATCTGACTTTTGGCAAAATGGTAGGAACAATAATTAGTAGTATTAGGTTGGAACATTTAGGTAGGAGTGGTAGATAAAAATATTAGGTAGCAGTAATAGGTATACCCTTTTCACTCAGATCTGATAGCTGGGTGGACACAAAGCTTAGCTGCTATTGGTGGACACAAACAGGTGCAGGGTGTGTGGAGTAGGGAGTCACTTTATTTACCAGACAAATCTCCAACCAGAGTGTGGCAATCCAGCACCAGTCAGGCTGCTTTGACAGCTAGCCTACTTTTTATTGCCATCTATTGGTTTCCTTACAGTCAGACAGATCAAGAAACTGCATTAATTAGGATAAATAAAAAATATTTCATAATATTCTATGATTATCAGACATATTTAAAGCTGGTTAAGATTTGAAAATATGACAATTGTTATAACACTTCTCTGACTCATCCACCTACTCTGTTAATAACATACGTACCTTAACTGTTCACGACAGCACCTGTGAAATAGACAACCACAAACTCTTAAATGATGGGTAGTAAGTTGCAGTGTCAGCAGATTTTGTCACACGCCGCGCTAGTTTCCGGCTATTTCTTTTTCAAATATTTCCTCAGCCAGAAATAAAATGTACTAAGAGGTGGTACAACATTTCAGGCATAGTATTTGATTGATCTTGTATATCCCGAAATATAGTGACCCATGCAAAACGCCCCATGGCAAATAAATAAGAAAGTATTTAACTTTGAAAGCACATAATACGCTGGTGCAAGTTGTAAGCACTTTGAACTCCTAATGTTGAATTTGCCAATTTCTTTTTCTTTAATGTAAAAGAAAGCCAGACACAAAATATTTACAAAAAATTATGTTAGGTGGCAAATAATTATCTACTGAATAATGAAAACTGGCAAATAACCAATATTTACAGTACGAGTCCATATAATTGGCAACGTTGCATTATGAGACAAAACACATAACCTTGTTGACTGAACACACCTACATACCCACATTTACTTTAAATGTCACTCATTGTTTTATAAAACTTTATAATCAACTTTAATTTTCTTTGATAACATTAAACTCTTTAGCTTCAGAAATTATTCCATATTCAAACTGGCTGCTTTTATTGCAAGCAATATACAAATATAAATATATATGTGTTAAAATAAGAGCTGTAGATTTACCACACTCTACATGTTGCATTAACCAATGAGCAGTCTTAATTCAAACATTTCTTGGCTTCAGCTATCAGAGCTGAGTGAACAGGGTATAGGAATATTAGGCAGGAGCCTCTGTAAATACTTATCTATAATTACCCTTTTGCCAGTGACCTGTTATGGGTGAGGCATTAATGGCTGAACTGCAATTCACTGGTTATGGAGACTCTTTTGCTGTGGCCACCTCCTTAAAGGAGTTCCAAGTGGGAACAGATGTCAGAGATATAGATAGATAGATAAAGTATTCTCTATTACTTTTGAATGATATTACAGGTATACCATTACTTACAAAAATAAGTGAATTATTCTATTTCTTGTTTACTCCCCAATGAAATCTTTGGACCTTGCCCGCTGATAAAGAGTTTATCATACATACATAATTTGTTTTTAACAAAAATATTAAATATTTTGCTATATTTTAACACAAGTAAGAGTACATGAATACTTAACAGACTCCGATATAACAGATTTTGGATTTAATGGATCGGACAAATAATAATAAATTAATTAATAATAGTTGGGAAAAAAAAATCTCAAATGCCACAATATGCACATTTCATATCGCACTTGTTTTTGGAAGTGTGGGGTATACTCTGTTTTGGTCTCGGTCTACCTCAAGCTTTTGTGTCGTCAGGTTGTATAAAGAGAATCGAGACTTTGTTTATTCAATTCAAAGTGGCATCAAGTGATAGAGGAGTTAAAGAAAGCATGTGAGCTGTATATTGTATCAAATAATGGTTACACCTGATTTAATGGACTTTCGGCATTAACGGCCACCCCCTCCTCCCTATTAGTCTGTTAAATATAAGGATTACTGTATTCACAATAGTTTCTCTACAGCCATAACTTCCTTATCTTGGAAATGTCATTACCAAATGAGGAGAGTGGCATACCATCCCTTGCTTTATGCAGAGTTAATTTCAATGAAAGCCTCCCACAGAGAAATCATACCTAGTGAAGCAAACCAATAAACAGACTGAGAAAAATGGAGATTTGCTCTCTTTGAACCACATACACCTATATATTAGCAAATTTTGACTGCAGGGTGGTAGAAATAGGTTCCTTGCAGAATAGTGAAATTGCACAAAGTGATCCAACATAAGGCAAGGGATGAATGTACTTTATGAAATGCAAGAGAATATATCATAGCCCTTCATTCTGTGTTGTAAAATGCAAGGCATAGCAAGTGTAGCTATTCTATTTCAACTAAGTGTATTTTTTTTTTTTTACATACATTTATGAAAAATATGGTGGTAATGAAACAAATGATTAAGAGATAAGATTAACTTTCACATTAAAACTTCACAAAAATTTTCCTCAGAAAGGACAAAGCAAAGGGAGATGCCAGACTACACATACATACAAGCATCAGTCATCTGGCTGGACGCTGTGGTGTACTGTACCCTGATTGGTCCACCCGGGTCATTGGCTCCAGTGCTGACCACTGGATGAAAACACTCTTGAATAGCAGGAAATTTCCTTGCTAATGTGGGCAGCTTATACTGCTTTCCTCATGTTTACTTAACCCTTTCGTGCAAGTAAACAAAGAGGGGTGAGTACACACAAAGAAAGCTCTCGAGGCTGCCCACATTAGCAATGAAATTTCCTGCATTATAAGGGCTGGTTTCATTCAGAAGTCAGGAGTGGTAGCAAAGATTACAACTAATGAACTGATGTGTGGGGTAGAGCCACCATAACAGTTGAACCAATCAGGGAACGATTCACTGAAGCGTTCAGCCAAGTGACCAACATATCTCCCTCTTTCATGTGCTTTCTGCCGAAAACATTTTTGATGTTGATATGCTAAAAGTAATCCTGTGCTCTCGCTCATTTCTTACCATTCTGTCATGATGATAATAGGTATACATTTACAGAGAGATACTCACATATTCACACAAATACCCTTTTTTTTTTCCCCCATACATATTCGCCATTTCCCACGTTAGCGAGGTAGCATTAAGAAGAGAGGACTGAACCTTAGAGGAAAAATCCTCATAAATTTCTTTTTATTTTATTTTCATATTTTTATTTCTAATATTTCTCCAATTTCTTATTATCTATTTCCAATTTTAATTTTTTACAAAAATTACATTCATATATGCACATAAATACACACATGCTCTTATGCAAGCATATTCATATGCATACATACATATGTTAAAATATGAGTCAATCTTATGCAAGGTATACATTTATCACTCAAAGTGAACTAATGGGCTGGGTATAAGCCAACTGTCCTAAACATACTGAACCCTACACAATGCATTACCTACCTCTCCTGCCAGAGTATTGTCAACATATAGCAGTCGATTTCCTTAAGCATGGGAATTACAATATGGACATCTGCTATTTTCCATAGCTCCTTGAAATTCTTTGTCAAAGAAGATATGTCCCTTGGGACATTTGTACCAATATCCCTGTAAAAGTTCCACACCTTGAAAGATTTTTATCTTCTCACTTTGAGTGATTTTCAGGCTACCAACATACTGCCCAATCTCCTTCAAGAGAGCACGGACCTTGGTGTCCACAACATCATCAAATTTAATTGTTGGATCCATTAATTTCTCTAACTGTGCAGTGATTGTCTGAATACTTGCACTACTATAAGAGTTAGATTTCTCTCGAACAGCCCAATAAGCAGGAAGAATCACAAGGCGCTGCAGTTCACAGCTAACTTCATCAATCATTTGTGTTGATACCATGTTACTTTTATCCATAACAAGCTCAACTATGGCTTCCACTCTGGCCTGTAAGCACTTCCCATGCTTACTCAATTGACGTTTTTTAAGAAACCTATTCAGTCTCGAATACTCTGGGTTTAGTGTACTGCTTTCAAACTGACACTTCAGTATGTCAGTGGCTTTCTTCAGGACTTGGGCTTGAAATTGAATTAGTATCAGTTGATTTCTGGAGATGAACTCTTGCTTGTGACTTTTATTTGTAGAATTAACACCTAGCCTTTTCTGTAATTCTCTGGTCTGGGACTTAAAATGGCCACCAATTTCGGAGTCTGAGGACAGGAATGTAAAAATTATAAACTAATCAAAGAATAAACTTTACTAAAAATATGACAATCAATCTACATATTTTCATACTATCCATGTAATAAACCAGTGATGAAATACTATTTGCCAAGCAGAAGAACAATGGGATATAACCCAACAACACATCTAACAATATCCATAAACAAGATTAAAATGCTGAGAATACCTAAATTTACATATGCTTTCCTGGAAGGCTGCTTATTTGGCAAAATTCCCAGACTCCTAAAATATAGCTGGAGATGTTTTCATACTGAAAATGTTTGGTCCCAACACAAAACTTTTTCTAACATTTAATATTTCTGGTCTGAGACATAAAAAGGCTATCAATTTCTAGGTCTGTGGACAGAAATGTAAAAATTAAGAAAACTATTGATTGATCACTACCTTTACTGAAAGTATGAAAAATCTACCTGCATATTTTCAACCATACTAACCATATAATAAACCAGAAATGAAATAATTATCCTCTAATATTTTCTATGCAGAGGAATGAAGTAAATATCACCTTTTGCTTATAACAAAACACCATAACAAACAATATGCATTTATTTCATACTTAATTGCCATTTCCCACATTAGCAAGGTAATACCAGGAAAAGATGAAGAAAAGCTGCATCCTTCACATCCAAGCTCCTGTTGTCATGTGTAATGCACCAAAACTACAGCTCCCTCTCCACTAACTGGACCCATTACCTTTCCATAGTTTACCCCTGAGAATTAACGTGCCCTGGTTCAGTCCACTGACAGCATGTCGACCCCAGTATACCATATCATTCCAATTCACTCTACCCATGCATGGCGTTCATCTTCCTGCATGTTCGGGCACCTGTTGCTCTAAATCTTTTTCACTCCATGCATCCATCTAAAATTTGGTCTCTCTGTTCTCCTTCTTGCCTCCACTTTCTCTTTGTTGATCTTTCCTTACTCATTCTCTCCATATGTCCAAACCACTTCAGCACATTCTCTTCAGCTTTTTCAAACACACTTATAATTACAGTACCTCTCTCTTACCCTTTCATTATTTACTTGATCAAACCACATCACACCACATTTTGTCCTCAAACATTTCATTTCCAATAAATCCAACCTCCTCTGCAGACTTATCTATAGCCTATGCCTTGCATCCATATAAATATTGTTGGGACTATTCAAACATACCCATTATTGCCCTCCCGGTTAATGTTCTCTCTTTCCACTCAATCTTCAGTGCTCAAAGAACCTTCATCCCCTCACCCACCCAATGATTCACTTCCACTTTCATGGTTCCATTCACTGCCATATCCACTCGATGGCATCATAAACACTTCACTCAAGTTTTCTCCATTCAAACTCACACCCCAACTAACCTTTACCTCAACCCTGCTAAACCTAATAACATTACTTTTATGCATTTATTCTCAACTTCCTCTCACACACTCTTCCAAGCTCAGTCACTAACTTCTGCAGTTTTTCACTTGAATCTGCCACAAGTGCTGTATCATTAGCAACAAGTGACTTACTTCCCATGCCATCTCATCACCTACAGACTGCATACTTGACCCTCTCTCCAAGACTCTCATTTACCTCTCTCGCCACCCTACCTATAACGAAACTGTACAACCATGGTAACATCACACAACCCTGCTGCAGACCAACCTTCAATTGGAACCATTCACTTTCCTCTCTTTCTACATGTTCAAATGCCTTGACAACACCTTATTACTGGTTCTAGTATCTTTCCTCCCGCACCTTATATTCTTAAGACCTTCCATGGCATTTCTATCAATCCTGTCACATGCGAACTCCAGCTCCATAAATGCCACATACAAATCCATATATTTCTCAAAGTAGTTTTCAAACACATTCTTTAAAGCAAACACCTGATCCAAACATCAACTAATTCTGAAACCACACTGCTCCTCCTCAATGTAATACCTAAGCATGACTTTACCCTCTTAATCAATACCCTCCCATACAATCTATCAGGCACACTCAACAAAGTTATACCTCTGTAGTCTGAACACTCACCTTTGACCCCCTTGCCTTTATACAATGGCACTATGCATGCATTCCACCAATCCTCAGGCACCTCACCATGATCCATACGTACAATGAAAATCCCTACCAACCACTCAACAACACAGTAACCCCCTTCCTTAATATGTTCAACTGTAATACCATTCACTCGAGCCATCTAGCCATATTTCATTTTGTATAAGGCTTTCACCACCTCTTCCCTCTTCACCAAACCACTCTCCACAACTCTCTCACTTTGCATACCACCCCAAGCCAAACACCCTACTTCTGCCACATTCAACAATCCTCCAAAGTACTCCCTCCATCTTCTCCTCATCCATCACTATCTGTTATCACTTACCCTCTTGTCCTCTTCATCAATGATCCCATTTGTTCTCTTGTCTTTCGCATATGATTTACCTCTTTCCAAAATTTCATTTTATTCTCCCTAAGTTTAATGATACCCTCTCACCCCCAACTCTCATATGCACTCTTTTTCAACCTTTGCACCTTCCTCTTGACCTCCTATCACTTTCTCTTATACATCTCCCAGTCATTTGCACTCCTTGCTTATAAGTATCCTCCAAATGTCTCTCTTTTCTCTTTCACTAACAACTTTACCTCTTTATCCCACCACCATTTTTAATCTACCCACCTCCCACCCTTCTTATGCTATACACATCTCTTGCACCTGCCATCCATCACTGATTCCCTAAATATATCCCATCATTCCTCAGCTACACCCCTCACTTCATTTGCTCTCACCTTTTGCCATTCTACACTCACTCTCTTCTGGTATTTTCTCACACATGTCTCCTTTCCAAGCTCACTTACTCTCTTCTCCCAGACATTTACTCCTCTTTTTTGAAAACCTCTACAGATCTTCATCTTTGCCTCCACAAGCTACTGATCAGACATCCCACCAGCTGCCCCTCTCAGAACATTTACATCCACAAGTCTCTCTTTTACATGTATATCAATTATTATGCAATCTAATGATGCCCTTTGACTATCTTTCCTACTCACATACATATACTTTCTGTATAACTCTTTTTAAACCAAGTATTCCCAATCACCAGTCTTTTTTCAGCACACAAATCCACATGCTCTTCACCATTTCCATTCATAGCACTGAATACCCCATGAATACCAATTAAATCCTCAACTGCCACATTACTCACCTTCGCACTGATATCATCCATCACTAATACCCGGTATCATGCACCAAAACTGCTGACACACTCAATCAGCAGCCCCTACAACACTTGCCTCTCGTGATCTTTCTTCACATGACCAGGTGCATAAGCACCAATAATCACCATCTCTTGCCATCCACTTTCAGTTTTACCCACTTCAATCTAGAATTTACTTATTTACACTCTATCACACATTCCACAACTCCTACTTCTGGAGTAGTGCTACTCATTCCTTAGCTCTTTTCCTCTCACAACCCCTGACTTTACTCCCAAGACATTTCCAAACCATTCTTCCTGTTTACCCTTGAGCTTCGTTTCAATTAAAGCCAGAACATCCATGTTTCATTCCTCAAACATACTATTTATATATATATATA
>JAYMFT010194691.1:0-11794 GCA_038088735.1 Panulirus argus
GCTAACCCACCTGGACGCGGAGGATATATATATATATATATATATATATATATATATATATATAAAAGAGGTATTTATAGCGACACGTACGCTTCTAAGACACGTCCTGTTAGGCGAGGCAAAAGTATGTAAACCTGCTCATATATTGAGATATATTCTGGTTGACGAGTATTTTCTCAGAAGAAACTTGGGAGTGTATGGCAGCAGTTTATCCGGGTCCTCCTGGTGTCTGACCGAGAAACCATCCACTCGTTTGTTTTTTGAAAAAATGAGAATTTGAGAATCTACAAATACGTTCAGTCAGTCTGTTTTCAGTCAGCTTCTGTGTGCCTCAGTGTTCTAGGATCGTTAATATCCTTTGAGTCTTTCACGGTTATATTACTTAAGTTTTGCGATTGCGGTAGAATCTAGGAACGTTAAGGTTATCATGATATTGACTAACGTGGGTATGTTGGGTAAAACTTATTTCTGATGCAGTGGCCTCCTGAATGACGTCGCACTGCCCTTGAACAGGCGCTGCGAACACTGCGTGTGGGTCATGACTCTGTCGACAGGGACCCTCTGAAATGGCTCGTCAATTTAAAAGGACGTCTTTACCCTGAGTGTCATGGCCTATCCCTTGACTTGACTCTTTGAGGGTCGGGTCAAAGGCCTGGATCGTTGGCAGCGCAAATGCTTGTTAGAATAACTGCACGATGGTGATAATGTTTCCTCGCCAAGACTCCACGACCATCAGCACTCCCGCAGTACTCTACCACCGTCATCACCTCCATTACCTTCAGAATTTCCATCACCGTCACTGCTCCGTCACATTCAGTACTCCATCGTCCTTAGCACCCTCACGCTTGTTCTCCCCTCACCCCTCGCTGTGACTCTCATATCTCCATCCTTCTAACTTCTCCGTCCCTCTCACCTTACAGCCCTCACTCCTGTTGTCTCCCTCAGGTTAAGCTGGGCTAGAGGACGTTCATGTTACGTTCTGGAACTGAAATGGAATGCTTTTGGACCTGACTGATATGAGATGTGACTGTGAGAGTAGTTAGTACCCATTGAACAACCAGCATTTCGAGCGACAGGCTGTGAATGTGAGTGATTTCACCTCCTGAGCACGACGGTACGTCCCTTGAGCACGAAGGTACGACCCTTGAGCACAACGGTATGACCAGTTGGGTGTGAGGCCGGGTAAAGTCCAACGCTTCTTACCCAAGGGTCGTACCATCTTGATTAAGGATCGTACCGTCGCGTTCTGGAATCTGACCGTCGTGCTCAAGGATCGTAACGTCTTACTCCAGTATCATACCATCGTACTCAGGATCTCAGTGCCCATTCGTACTGATGGCGTAGTGCTGGTGCTGGACTGAATGAAGCTCTTGTTTTTTTCGACACTATCGAATTATTCGCATATGTTATCGTCTACGTGGGAACCCTCACCCCACGAGTTCGTTTACAGGTTGATAAAGTCTGCACCATCAAACTACGCTCGTAATGGCTGGACCTGGACCTGACTCACGAAGTCAGTCATGCCATCGAGACTACCCTTAACTGTACTGCAGGACATTTCATCAGTGATGTTCATTAATATTTCATTAGCATTTGTGTTTCATTAGGATGCTTATTGTTGTATTACTCCTCATTGTATTTTTTTCGTCCTATTTATGTGTAACTTTTCATGTCTTGATCATTGAACAAGGTGGAGGTATTTAATGTGTCAGTTGGCAGTATATGGTTACATCATGTTTTCCATTAACTGTTCCTCCACACTCCTGGCCACTGTGTATTATACTGTACCCCCCAACAATACTCCTGGCCACTGCGTTGCCCTTCCCCTTTCAATCTCGCCCAGATAGTTTTGGGCTTTTCCCTACTCTCCAGCCAGGTCAGAGATCTCGAGAACTCAATACAAGAAGCAACAACAGCAGCAGCAGCAGCAGGGGATGACGTGGCTGCGTCAGGAGCAGGGAGGGACCGCTGCTCCGGGCAGCAGCCAACACTCACACACCCTTCCACACCCTCGGAAATACACACCAGGTCTTCACCGTCAGCTCCCTTAAGCAACACGACGCCTCTGTTTCCAGTAGTAGGCTCCTCCGTTTTCTTCAGCAAAATCTTCAACGCTGAGCCACACCTCCAATAAGTGACCGATGGTCACTTATTGGAGGGAGAGACCTGCCCCCAGTGTGCGACACCTGCAATGGCAGTATTACCGTGGAACGTCTACTAACGGGATGCCAGAAATGCAGGAGTCTCAGCGTCAGATGTGAATTATGTAAATAAGAATGGAATAAGAGTATTGGAGAAATTTTAGACGATAATATTTATGTAAACAGAATGATGGATCTTTTAAAGGAAGACAAATATATGAAATTTTATGCAAAGGGATTTAAGTTTTTAGATATCTTTTAAAGGAAATCAAATGTATATAATTTTATTTAACGGGATTTAAGTTTTTAGGTATCTTTTAAAGGGAGCCAAAATTGTATGTGTGAATAGTTTTATGTTTTTAGACACCTTTTTCATGCTTAAAGCGCTGAATAACCATTAGGTTGTAGCGGTTTACAGATTCCACAGAATGAAGCAATCAGTCAATCGACAAAGGTCGGAATATAAGATAAGACGATGAAGTAAGGAAGAGTGAGAAGGACCAGAAGGTTAGAGGGGAGAAGAGAGACTGGAAAGAAGGAGGAGGCGAGAAGAGAAAGAGAGGGAGAGAGAAGATGGAAGAAATTAGAGGAAAGAAGAGGCAGACGAAAGGAGAATAGAGGGCGAGGCCAGAAAAGAGAGAAAGGAGATAACTGAGAGAAGAAGCAGGTGAGAAGAAAGCAGAGTAATAAGACAGTAGAGAAGAGCAGAGACAGGTGCCAGGAAGAGAGTGAAGAGACATGTGAGAGGAGAGGGGCAGGAGGTAGAGTGTCAGGGAAGGAGAGAAGAGGCAGGTGAGAGGGGGAGTGGAGGTGGGTGGAGTGAGCGAAGTGGGCGGGGAGCTGGCGTGGGCGGGAGTCCCGTACATCAGCATAGTGTGTCAGGAGAGTGGTCTGGGGTGGGCGCACGTCACTCACGCCTGTCTAGCTACTGGGGCCTGCCAGTTAGGCGGGCGCTGGGGATGAGGGATGGGGGGAGGGGCAGCAGCAGCAGCAGGCGCGGCCTGCGTGGGATAGGCGGGCAGGATGAGGGATAGATACCGACCAGAAGTAGCAGGGCGGGAAATGGTAAGGATATTGTTATTGTTGCCAGGGAGTTTGGGAGGCGGATTTTAGGGAGAGTGGCCTCGATGTGGGTCGAGGGAGAGACCAGATGATGATGGGGGCAGATAAAGATGATGAGTAACTGAAGGAGGAGACGAGATGGGGTGCAAGTAACGAAGACAAAGGGATAACGTTGATTTTTCATCCTGGACCCCGTCGGGAGTTGTTTGATCCAGCAATAACAGCAGTTCCTAGTTAAGGATTCGTTAGTGTGAACAGATGTCGATATGAGGCATCAGGCAGGCCTTCAGGGAGGGGAGGAGACCCTTGAGGAAGAGTTGGTGAATCAAGGAACCCAGGAAGGAGGAAACCTAAGGATTGTGTGAATGTGAGAAGAAAGGAACACCGTGGAGAATAACCACGTAGGAGGAATACGTGATAATGAAGGAAGAAACAAAAGGAAAGGAATGAACCTGTGAAATAAGGAAGACGGGAATGAAGGCACGAAGAGACAAGTAGGGAATAGGATATAATGAGGCAGGGATGAGAGACATGAGGGATGGATGGTCTCATTATGAAGCGACTTGTGTCCGAGGATGTAACTAAACGTATAAAGACGTAAGAGACTAGGATGGGCTCAAAGTGGTTGACGGGAAATGCTTGGAGTGTGGTCACAGAAGCGGTCGTGTGGGCGTCAGACTGATAAACTGCGCATAGGAGCGTTGGTCAGAAGTGGGGATTGCCGCAGCCCTGGGAGGGGGGTTTGACTGTGTGAGGAGGGCGTGTTGGGTCGGCGTGGGGGAGGTCACTGCGTCAGTTAACAGGGTCGTCGTGGTAAAGATAGAGACCTGGTAAATCTAACGATAACAACAAGAATAGAAAGAAAAAGATGAAGGACAGAAGGAAAGAAGAAGTACAGCAAGGTTAGAAATAGAGTAAAAAGGAGAAGGCGAAGAAGGAGAATGGGAGAAAGAAAGATACAGATTGAAGTAGACGCAGAAGAAGAAAAGCAATTGCAACATTTGAGTGCCATGTCATTCATCCGTCGTCGATTAGGACAGAATCTTACTTTATCAAAACATGATTGCGTCTCAGGGAGCGTAGAAATCCTCCTGCCAAGTCCGCGTGACGTTAACGCGGTTAAAGATTCTGTAGATTTTTGGAGCGTCTGTTGTTGGCGAAGACATGTTATACAGACATTAGCGTAAAGGCAGAAATGAATCTACATGTGCTGTGGACAATTCCGGCTTCATGATGCTACGAGACCCTTTATAACTGAATCACTGAAAAATTCATTTAAGTCAATTAACACGCACTGAATGTCTGTTATTTAGATGCCTATTAAGATATTTCTTCTGGAGGTTACAGGGAAGTACATGAACAGATACATTTGCAAACGCCAAACCTTACCAGCCAATTGTTGATACTGTTTCTCTCCACGATAAGATCATTTATAGAATCGAAAATGAGACAAGGACCTTAGGCTATTGTAGATATGATAATTGGGAAATCAGGAGATGATAATTTTTTTAAGTAGAACACGTCAGGGGGAGCCACCGTGAAATCTCCCTGAGACGTGAGGGTGGTGAAGGGATGGGGAGGTAAGGTGGCGACGAAAGAAATGGTTTAAGATAAGCGTGTGAGAGAGGAGGAAGGACTGGGAGAAACAAATGGATAGGACTGACAGTTTGGCTTTGTGTATATATGTAATTACCTATATGTGATTACCCATTTGTACTGTACGGGGAGGAAGTTTTACTCTCGTGGGGCCCCATCTCTTGAATATTTTCTATCATACAACTGTTTGCTGACAGTACAGCACTGGTGGCAGGTTCGAGTGAGAAACTGCAGAAGTTGGTGTCTAACTTTTGAAAGAATGTGTGAAAGGTGAAATTTGAGAATAAATGTGAATAAAACCAAAGTTACTAGGTTAAGCAGGGATGAGGGACAGGTTAGTTGGGGTGTGAGTTTGAATGGAGAAAATTTGGAGGAAGTGAAGTGCTTTTAGGTATCTGGGAGCGAACTTGGCAACAAATGGAACCATGGAAGCGGAAGTGAGTCATAGGGTGTGGGAGGGGGCGAAGGTTCTGGGAGCACTGAAGAAGGTGTGGAAAGAGAGATCGTTATCTGGGAGGGCAAAAATGGCTTTGTTTGAAAGTACATATAGTAATCCCAAAAATATTATACGGTTGAGAGTCATAGGCTATAGATGAGGATGTGCGGAGGAGGGTGGATGTGTTGGAAATGAAATGTTTGGGAACAATATGTGGTGTGAGGTGGTTAGATCGAGTAAGTAATGAAAGGGTAAGAGAGATGTGTAGAAATAAAAAGCTGATTCAAAAACTTAGATGTTGTGATCAGGTCACCCCTCACTTTTTTTTTTTTCCATAGCATGTGTGTGTCTTTTAGATCGGGTGTCTGTATTTAAGTCTCGCTGCACGTTCGTCGGTCTGTCAGAAAGTATGTCTTTATGTTTACCGTTTGAACTCGTCATACTGTACAGTACCTGTGCATATCTGTTCCCTATGATGATAAACTTCCCGACCTGAAAATTATCATCGGTTGTGCTTTGGACATACCTACTCACGTTATTCCCTTGAAAATTCAGTTCATCTTGCCCTAACATATAATTAAATCCTGCCGTCTCCTACCCAACCCAGGACACAAAGCTCGAACCCTTGCTCTGATCTGAGAAGCATATCACGGCAGGAAAGGTACCGACTTAGAAGCAGAAAGGGCAGGTCTTACGGCAAATATTAGAGGAGGCAAAAGGCTGAGCGGCGGACGGAAGGAGAAGATATTGGAGAACGTCACTGACAACACACACTCTGCCTTGAAAGGACTGGAATGGCCAGACATTTTCATGATAGTCAACTCCCTTCATATGAGGAGGATGTACACTCCTCCTCCGCGTTGTACAGGGCTCAGAACAGCGAGAGGACTACACCAGATGGTGGCACCACGGCATCTCAGACGGCTGCGGTGGAGTGCCGGCCCGACCACCACCACCACCACCACCACCACACTACCTGGATTAGACACATATTAGGAAGACCATCTGTAAAAGGATCGCACATGTCTATATGTACCCAAGAGGTACTCTTCTACCCCTGAACTGTTCCTCGGGAGATCCTGCCTTCCCCCTCCTCACGCGTACCTGAGGAGGTCCTCACCTCCTCACCTGTACCTGCTTGCCTCAGGAGGGGACGGACGGGAGGCTTCTTACCGACACCTCATTTGCGTACACGACGGAGTTGTCAGGCAGCCTCGGTCGAGTGTAACATTAATCGGTGCTTGATAATTCTGCGCACGTGTTGGTGTCTGGAGGGGGTAAGTGTGAAGAGAGTGCTCAGGTCAGGAGGTGTAGGTGTGAGCAGGGCTTAAGGATCAGGGAAGTGTGAGGGTGTGGAGAGGTGTAAGTTGGAGAGAGAGAGGGTGTAGCGGAAGGAGAGAACTTGAGATGTCAGGAGAGTACGAGGTGGAAGAGGGTGTTGATATAAGGAGCGCGTTAGTGTTAGGGAGGTGTGCTTATCAGAGATGTAGGGGTCAGGAGAGTGTGTGTTTGAGGAGGATGTGGGTAACAGGGGTGTGCAGGTTGTTGCCTAGAGAGTTTAGGTGAGAAGGGTGTAAGAGCAAGGGAAGTGGAGGTGTGAGAAGAATTTAGATATATGGGGAGTTAGATAGACACCAGCAGAGTACAGATGCACAAGAATGATGTAGATGTAAGAGGGTGTAGGTACAAGAGGGTATGGGTGCACTGCGGGTGTTGTGAAGAGGGTGTAGGCATAAGGTGGGTGCAGGTATGAGTGGAGAGTAAGGGCGGGAGGAGGTGGGGAGTGTCAGTCACCAGCCCTGAGCTGCCACACTCGAACCTACTTTCTCCACTTCTTCGTCACCCCCACCAGCAGCCCAACCCCTGCACCGGACATACTCCACCTGTCGCTGCCGTAAGAAGGCCAAGAAAATGAAAATCGGTCTCCCTTATCCTCCATCTGCATAGGACAGGAATTTAGTAGAATTCCCATCACTGTCCTTCAAGTCAGATAATCTTCGTCTTACTCCATCACGTTTTTTGTTGTCTGGCTTTCTCATGTACTCCCATATGGATAGACCAGTAATTCCTTCCTTAAATCAAGCTAATCCCAGTAGTTTCTTGTTTAAATCACGATAAACCCAGTAATTCCTTGCATAAATCACGCTAAACCTTAAAGCTTGTTTCTCTAGTCTATATATTTCGTGTTTTGCGACGAAGCGTTTCCGTGTTCGTCAACCCAGACGGGGACGCAACGAGGACATTAGTGTCCCAGCTCACCTGTTGTTGCGGAGCAGTAGCGAAGCTCGTTATGAAAGATGACGTAAGCAGCGTTAATCCCCCGTTCGTAAAGTAACGCGTGGAGCATAGACATCGGCGCAATAGCATCTTCCAGGGGAACACCGGACTCTCCCGCTGCCGTCACGACGCACTCCAGCACCGGTGAGAGAGTACTGGTGGAAGAGCCTCTTACGTACTCGAGACCGATATCGACGAAGGGAACTCCATCTGGGCGACGGGACGTATCACCATCCCTGGCGGTAGAGTATTTTTGGAACCATTTACTGGAAAAACTTCCTTCCCGGATCAAACCAAACTTCTCCAACCGAAGGTAACTTGACTGAGGTGTGGTTAACCGTGCTTGAGCTGTTCAATTCTTTAAGAAGTTTTAATTTACAGATATTTACCTGTTTCATAAAATACCCGAACCAGCTTAACTAAGCCTGACTTATCGAATCCTGGTTGGGATAAGATGAGTCTGGTTAGCGTGTATGATACTGCAACTGTGTGGCTTTCGGATGATGCCAGCACCGGCCATGGTGACCGCTTGTGACTGTTGCGGTAGCCTCCAACACTGGCCTCCTGCCTCTACAAATAATACCAGCTGTGGAAGAGTGCTATCGCTGAGGTTTATATTTGGTACATCTCTCTCTCTCTCTCTCTCTCTCTCTCTCTCTCTCTCTCTCTCTCTCTCTTTATACACACACACACACACACACGGACACAAGTTACATCTGAGTGAGTGTGAGATGCAAGGGCCGTGTAAACAGCAGAGCCCTCCTATGTGTTGACATCTTGCACCTCATGCTACTGGGGGTATGGGAGTTGGAAAGGGAAGGGGGGGGGGCACAAGTTAGAGTTACGCTTGTTTATTTGCGTTACGTACATGGCGAATCTTAGCTTTTATACTTATGTGTGCTGGCTTAGCCCTCCATCCCTCTCGCATATTGAATACCAGTCCAGAGCTTCAATCTTAATTTCTAGGTGTTTTATTGTGATCTAAGTCAGTGGCGAAGAGGTCAGTTGTTTATCGACGTTTAAACTCAAGGAAAAAGGAAATGAAAAAGAAGAAATCATCTGGCCTCCGTGGGAATAATGGTGGAAAGGCAAGTACGACAGGCTGGATGGAAACCAGTGGAGGGATGATGAGCTCCTGTGGAGGAAGTGCGAGTGAAGGAGGAAGTGGGACGGCTGTAGATAAGGTACTTGCCTACCTACGAGTATTTTCGACGAGACCCTGCCAGGTACAAAAGAGCAGAGCTATCGCGGGAAAACGTAGATTTGCGAAGAACGAGTTGTGCGTAGTCTGTTATGTGGGAGATGGAGAGACTGCATGTCTGTGCACTGAAAGTCAGTCATCCTCACGTGTGAGCGAGGCAGAAAGAAAAGGAAGCTACCAGGGCTTAAAGGAGTGAAACAAGGAGATAAATGAAGCAAAAATACGCGTAGAGTAGATGGAGCGTGACAGGAGAAACGTAAATACTGGGAGTTTGCTGGACTGGTTTTCGCAGTCAACGTTATGCATCCTCTTGAACCGCTGAAACACTGGAAGTGTCAGTCACCTCCACTGGACACTGTTGACCAGTCATGATGCTCCTTCATACGGAAGGAGAGAGAGAGAGAGAGAGAGAGAGAGAGATGGGTAGGAGATGAGAGAACGAAAAAGTGAATCAGCAGGATATAGAGCCAATCTTGCAACAGTTTTATGCAACGTCACGGGAGCCTTCCAAATATATAGAGTTAATCTGCAATTCAAACGACGGATTTTTTTTTCTTTTTCCCCAGCGGGAGCCGCACAGAAAAAGGGAATTTATGCGGGCGGGGAGGATGTGTTATCAGCAATGGTGTGAGGTATTTACCCCGCGTCCACAGGCCGATGCTTACCCCATGGCAGGTGAGGAGGCCGAGGTCAGGTCAGGTCAGGTCAGGCCACGTCAGGCCGTCGACCACGAAGCCTTGCACCAGAACACACCGGGGGCTACCGAATTCGCAGGGACGAATTAGCTTTTCCAAGGAGGTTCCAGTTGCCACGCTGTAGGTGGGTCGTCTCGCCCAGCGGGTGTGGTGTAACCCACTCATGTGGTCGGGGCTAACTTAAAGGCGTTAACTTATGACGCTGAAGAGGAGATGTTATCTCACTCAAGTGCCCCGGTTATAATGCTCACGTTATTAAGTTATCGCGTTTAAGGAGTTAGTTTATTGTATACAAAGGACTGATTAATCTTACCCAAGAGAGCCGCTATAGTCTGATGGGGTAATGCTATGATATACTCCCGGGGATATATTTTTCTCAGAGTTCACTGTGATGTTTACATTAGTTTAACTTCGTTTCATCTCAGGTAATGAATAATCGAAAGGATATAGATAAGGAGTGCTGCACTTCCTTGGGTGTTTGTCGACCTGGCTCTTAAAGGAGAGGGCTGCAGGAACAAGGGAAGACAAAAAATGGAATAGGATCTCACAGCTTCGCTGTACGAGGAATGGAGACGTTGCGCCAGTCAACCTTCGTGTGGCTGGTCTCTACACAGAAACTTTCGGAAGCAACCGCTAAACAAGTGCTGTATGTCCAAGCCTTAGTGGAAAGGACGCAGCAGACGGCTCACGCAAGAAGTGGCCGAAATGATACCCTTAAAAGAGAGAGAGAGAGAGAGAGAGAGAGAGAGAGAGAGAGAGAGAGCAGCAGCAGCAACAGCATCTTGGTGGATGGAAAAGCATTGCTGAAGAGTGGTGATAATGGGAGAGTTAATGAAGCGGACGGCTTTTGATTCCACTCTGCTTTATCGGAAGGAGTGGTGATGAGTGATCACTCCCACCCGGTGTGCGGGTGGACGATCAGTGTCCGCCAGCCAGTGCGCCTATGGAAAATCATTTTGCTGCGGTAAGGAATTTGGTAAAAAGCGCCTCGTCCTGCGGGCGAATATGTTGGTGAAGAACTCTTGTCGTCACTGCAAGTACGCCGCCGCCGAACATATCTTTTATGGTGTATGTCGCTTAAAGGTTATTGTCCCGTAATATGTATATCGATGAACAGTTCTCGACCTCACAGCACTTAACACTCTCATCAGTCCTCGCTCTGAGTCGGGTATGCGAGTACGTCCTGCAGCAAATATCTAATCCTGTAGTGGGTTTGTCAGTGAGAGATCTCTCATCATCCAGTGACTATGTCGACAAATAGTCCTCAAGACGTATAAAGAATACCGGTGAACGATCATTGTCCCGCTGATAATGTGTTAGCGAAAAGTCGGTGTCCCCGAGCACGAGCCTCGGCTTCCAGCTATTATACATGCAAATTTTCTTCGGCCTTCAGGAAGAGAGTGTTGGGGAAACTATCACCATCCCGCAGGGAACTTGTCTTTCGACAGAGCCACTACCTCTGCCAATCCTCCACCGTCCTTTACATCACTGGCCTCTTGAGTTGTGTATCCACAACAGAAGGTGTGGGGGGAAACCCGTGACGTGACGATGGGTGGAAGTGGAGGTGGTCCTGGTGGAGGTGGAGGTGTTAGATCCACCATGTCGTTTCTCCTGGCACGGGGCCGCCGCCTCCCCCTCTGTCTTATGGCGCTCTGCCCTCTAGTCTTTCAGCACGTAGCGATGAGGAGGGGGAATGGAGCAGTCATTAAGGAGCCAGACTTGATGTTACAGAGCCCTGTTGTTGACCCGGGATGTACGTAGGCACAGAAGCAGGGCAAGGCAGGGCTGCGGGGACGCTTTGCCCATCGATCATAATCTGCGGTTGCAGTGCGTACGGGCGTCCAGATTGCAGGTGCATGAGCGCTACGGCAGCCGTGTGTGTGTGTGTGTGTGTGTATGTGTGTGTTTCTGCCGGTTCGTGATAGACTTAATATATCTTTACAGGATTTTGTTTTTCATGAAATAGGAATAGGGAATTGTTGTCTGCTCTCTCTCTCTCTCTCTCTCTCTCTCTCTCTCTCTCTCACTAATGACTGGGTGAGGAGGCTGTAAGGCCTTGTTTGCTGGTGGTAATTATACGTCTTTTGACCCATAGATAATATTCCCTGTGGCCCACTTATCCCTTGAACTGCCATTAGAATCATCCCTAGGGACACTCCGTCACCTGCTGTTCCTCACATACACTTTGTACTTTTCTGCCGAACTCCAGAATAAAACGCTGATTTTGTATTACATCAAGCCTTTTGGCAAACCTTCGGTTCCATTCATAAATTAACAGGCTAATACAGTAAAATGTTTTCAATCAAGTACCCTTATATATATATATATATATATATATATATATATATATATATATATATATATATATATATATATATATGTGTGT
>JAYMFT010194702.1:0-11794 GCA_038088735.1 Panulirus argus
TATGAAAGAATGATCCATGGTTTTATTGTACTCCTGAAGTTTTTCACGTCGAATATAAAATCACTGCTTGGAGTTTTTATGACAAGTAGCACAATCTCGAATGTAGTCTATATTTTCCTGCTATTCAAAGTAGCTTAGCTTTGGATTGCAGGAGCCTTTTGAAAGGTTCCGAGTAGCACAGAACTCTTTCACAGTATTTTTGCATGCAAGATTGTGTCTATATGTGTAGATGTCATTAAAGGGGAAAGTTTATCTTGAAAGCACTCCTTTATTATACTTAGAACGTCATTTACATTCAGATTAAACTGGAATTTGTTACTACAGTGTGCTAGTTAATATCAAATTACAAAACAAGAATAGAATAACACATACACATACACACTCTCCCTCTCTCTTTCCCCAGCTGACAGTGTGTGTTCATACTAGGATCCAGCGGATCTCCTGGTACCTACCTATCATCTCTTACGCAAGTGAAGATCATGACGTGAAGCTTAGCATAGGTAAGTCATCTCAAAGTGTATTACCCATAACACTCTTCATATTTGTTCTTATTTTATTCGCTTAAATCACCTTATATGGATTATTTAGAATGTTTATTTGAAAAGGGGATTCTCTCTGCTTAACATGGTATATATGTGTGATTGCTATTTGTGTGTTACTGATAGAGAAATTGTAACGAGTGTTGTTCCGTCTCTTAACCTTATATATATGGAGTAGTGATGAACAGAATGTCTATTTTCAATATTCGCGAATGCGAATGCCAATGCGAATGTCTATTTTCAGAATTCGCGAATGCGAATACGAATATTTATATATTTCAATTAATATGCCATTTTGTTTATATCATAGCTGGAATATTTGATTGTATTGTAAGAGTTCAGCCATAAAGAATTGAATGGTTAAAATCCATTCAATTTTTTATGTTTCCTGGATGCGGCACGAGGACCCACTCTTACACGCATCCCACCAACCTACTTTCCCCAACCTCCGCCCTTTGAAAGAGGATAATTACTTCATTAATTTACAGAGCTACAGCTGAAAGCATGATCAATAGTTGAACTCTATTAAAGGAAAGTTAAACTTCAAAAACAAAAATTTTCAGCTCTCTCAGCAGCTAGTCTGCTACGTTTTTCATCATAGACGAGACCGGCACCCTAAAGAGACGTTCGCTGGCAACACTCGATGGCGGACTAGCAATGTAAGACCTTGCTAACTGAGAAAGATCAGGATACATCTCCCCATGCATCCTCCACCATGTAAGAGGATCTTCCTCAGTCGCAATGCGTTTCTCTTTGAGGTACTGGTCAATGATTTTTGATGCCTGCTGAGAGAGTTGCTCATCTTCGTCATCACTGCTTGAAGAAAGAATTGCATTCATGACTTCGGTGACAGTGGCGCTTGTAGATGGTTTTGAAGCATCGTTTCGTGTGCTTTGTTTTGCTTGAACTGTTTCAGACCTGCATTTATGAATTTCTTCGCATTTTCGACCGACGCAGACTTTAACTCTGTCCGTAACAAACTGAGAACTGAAAATTTTTTTGTATCTTGGGTCCAAAAACGTAGCTATGGCATACGAGTCGTTCTCTGCGAAATCAAACCTTTTGGTAATATCTGTCAATATGGTCTTTCTCGTCCCCTTAATTCCTTGACTTTCTCCGGCTGAGGATGCTAATACTCCCTTCAGAATGGTTACGAGAGGAATGACGTCTGCTATTGATGATGAGTTCTTGCTTATTTTCTTGGTGATATCTTCAAAGTGTTGGATTACAGTGATACAGTTGGTTAGAATAGCATATTCTTGGTGTGTTAAGGACTTGATTTTAGCATTAGAGCTGTCGTACAAACAGAGAGATTCATTCAGATCTTTCATCCCTGTCATCATTTGCAGACTGCTGTTCCAGCGAGTGGGAACGTCATGTATTACAGAAAGCTGTGGAGCATTTATTCTAGCCTGTATTTTTTTGAGTTCTTCTTGAACCATGGTTGAATGATTAAAGTGTGTCGCAATTGACCTACATTTTGAGATAAGTTCATTGACTGATTTTTGAGATGTCAAGCCATTTTTAACGGACATTTTGAGATAAGTTCATTGACTGATTTTTGAGATGTCAAGCCATTTTTAACGGTAAGGTGCAGTTGATGACTGGTACAGTTTGTGTTATTCATGCCAGAAAGAAACAGAGCTTTCTTGATATTGGCACCAGCATCTCTCATGACACAGTGAACATCATCTGGAGACAGGTTCCATTTCTCCAAGTCCATTAAGTACTTCACTAAGATATTCACCTGTGTGACGTTCAGTGAGTGGTTCAGCGCACAATACGAAACTTTGGCATTTGAAGATCTTGTCTATGGCATGACTAGTCAGAGCTAACAAAGAAACTCCTGAGTGAGTATCGGACCATTCGTCAGTGGTGAAAGCTAGCTTGGTTGATTGTTTGATAGAGCTGATTGATTTTGAAACTTTAGTTTTCACGCAGCCATGCATTTTCTCACAAATGTTATCTCCGTAATATTTTCTTTGACGTAGTGGATATAATGGGACCGCTTCTTTCATTAGCCATACGAAACCAAGATCTTCCACGTGAGAAAAGGGAAGATCGTCCATTACAAGCATTTCTGAAAATTTTCTGTCCATGCTCTGTGTTTTTGCACTGTTAGCGTCCCATAACTTTTTCTTTCCTATGTACGTTTCCAGAGTAGCCTGTTTCATTCTTAAAGCTGATGTTGGAGATCCTTTCCTCTTTCTACTCTCATTTTTTTTCTTCCTCTTGCTTGCTCATAGCCTTATATTCTTCCTGGTGCTTGCTGTTCAGATGGTTTCTCAACCCGGATGTCATTCTCCATTTTCGAGACTAATTAAATAATTAGAATTGCAAAGCTTACTCTTTGCAATGCCTCTAGAGATAATCTCGAAGTAATCCCAAACCACACTGGAAGTCATTATGCAACAGCTGTAACACGGTTCTCTTTCAAGGAAACTTGATTGCGATCGTGGGTGACAGAAAAGGGCACATGTATGCTTACTCGGGTAAGGCTCACGAGACACTGAGGCTACTGACTCACTGAGCCACTGTAGCCTGCTAGTGACCGTTGGAGGGTGGGGGAGGAAGAGAAACCGTTGGAGGGTAGGGGAGGAAGAGACCAATGTCTTTTCAACTTATGCATTTATTTTTATAATATTTGTTCTGTGTTTATGATTTTGCTTATTTTTGTTCATTTATTGATTTTCCCAAAACATTCGCAAAATATTTGCATGTTTGAGTGCGACTACTGAAAAGCATTGCGAATGCAAATATTCGGTCCATCACTAGTGCTGACCACTTTAACAATTGTTGTATTGCTTTGACATCTACCATTTCCAAAGCCTTTGAATCCCTCCTCAACTCCCCTATCTGTAGACACTTCGAAACTTACTGTCTTCTATCTTATCACCAGTATGGCTTTAGTAAGGCAAGGTCTACTGGTGATATTATTCTTATCCTACTAATGTGTTGTCATCATCCCTGAAAGATTTTGGGGAGTCTTATGTAGTTGCCCTTGACATATCCAAATTTTTTAACAGGGTGTAGCATAGGGGTCTCATCTCTAAGCTCCCCTCTTTTGGCTTTGCTCCTTCATGTCTAGCTTCCTCTTCAGCCAATGTATCTTTGCAGTTGTTGATGGATCAGCTTCTCTCTCTTTCTTCAACAGTGGTGTCTCTTGAGGTTCTGTCCTGTTCCCCTACACTTTTCTCCTTATTTTTAACAATTTCCTGTCTTCCATAAATAATCAAATGCCCTCTCCATAAATGATCAAATGCTGTCATACATTGATAACTCAACACTGCACTCATCCACATCCTTCAATTCTACCCCTTCTTCTCTTACTCGATATGCATTTTGTCTGACATAGCTTCCTCATTAAACTGAGACTTGGACAGCAAATCTCGATGGGGTAAACGAAATCTATTTAAGTCCCAGTTTCTACCCATCTCTTTATCGAAAACTCACAACTTTTGTGTCTCTCCTTTCACGATTCTGTAATTCCACCTCCTGACTCAGTGAACATACTTAGTATTATTGTAACGTCCACTCTTTCTTGGAAACCCTGCACTACGGAATAGCTGTTTCTTGGAAACCCCACATTATGGGAATAGCTAAGTCTGCCTCTAAGAAACTGGGTGTTCTCTTCAGATGTCAAAACTTTTTCTCCTCTGAACAGTTGCTCCGTTTATACAAGGGACCAATTCATCCTTGTATGGAGTACTGCTCACACATTTGGAGTGGTTCTTCCTCTGTAGGCTTACTTGACAAAGTTGAATCAAAAGCGATCTGATGTTTAAACTGTCCCAGGCTAACTTACAAAGTTGACACCCTTGCCATACGCCGCAATGTTGATTCACTATCCCTCTTCTATAGGTGTTACTTTGGTTCTGCTCCTGAGGGCTGGCTGCTTGTGCGCCCCCACCAATAGCTAGACCACGCAATAATCGGCAAGCTGCTGCATTACATGGTTATTGTGTGGCCTTCAGCAACTCATGGGTGGGCCATTTTGATACCTGCTTCTTACCCTACGCATCGAAGCTTTGGGACTCTCTACCTTCTCATGTTTTTCCCAATAACTATGGCCTGGCATATTTCAAAAGACAGGTCTTTCTTTTCCTCCAAAATTTGTAAATTCTTTCTCATCTTTTCTTTTTCCATTTCATAATACTCTCTACATTTTGATTAAGATCTGGCCTTAATGTGGACTTTTGTCCGTGATTGGAGCCTTCAACATAAAAAGGAAAAGTGCACAGTCTTATCCCAAATGATGGTTTCCATAAGTTTAACAGCTACAGACGTTAAGTTGATTGGATGATATTTCTGGTCATTGATTTATTACCCTTTTTGAAAATGGGTGTTACATTAGCAAGCTTCCATTCCTTTGGAACTTTCCCTGTAACAAGTGACTTATTGAAGAGGGTAGTGAAGGGTTTAAGTATCCCATGTGTCACCTCTTTCATTGTCCTCAGATAAAACTTATTTGGGCATGCTGTTTTATTTATTTTCATTTAATTTAGTTTTGATACTATATCTTGAACTCATATATCCATGTGTTGCAAAATGTTTTCCTCTCTATGCATTGGAACTGGATTTGGGGCATGAGCTGTATCTTCAGTTGTAGATAAAGATGTGAAAAAATAATGCAGTCTTTGTTATGTCTTCGTTTTCTTGAATCAAATCATCATTTTCATTTATTAGTGGACCATCGACTGGGTAATGACTTCTCATGCTTCTAATGTACCCATAGAATTCCTTCAGATTTCTTTAGCTATTTTCAGTTATATACGCTTCATGCTGATGTTTACTGTGATGGATAAGTCTTTCAGTGGCTCTTCGCAGATTTACATAATTTGCTCTATTGAGCTGGTTATTGGTCTCTTTAAGCTTCTTGTGTGCAGCTTTCTTAGATAACAGACAGTTTATTTATGTCATCTATCCATCCTTTTGGCTTCGAATTGGAAAAATTTTGCACAAATGTTCCCTCATGTTCCCTCCACTGCTTTGAACATGACACTGAAGCTCTCTTAAGCTACATCCATTTTGCTTTCATTTGAAAATTCATCATAAGGTTGCCTGGCAAGAGCAAGTCTAAAATTTGGTATTTTCTTTCAACTCATGTTGACCAGCATTACAGGCAATGTTGAAAGTTGACTGAAAGATAATTTGCTGGTAATTACTTGCACCAAACTTTTCTCGGACTTCAACATTGTTAACAAGAACCTCATTTGTAATTAGGACTAAATCTAATACATTCTCACTGCTTAGGTTTATCAACTAATTGTATTAGGTCACCATCAAGCAGATTTAGGTAAAGCCCCATGCCACTGGAAAGGGATTCTCCCCCCTTAGATAATGGTACGTTAAAATTTCCTACTATGATTGTATCCTTTTCATTGCTAATTTCTGCTGTCTGATCATAACAGTCTTTCGTATATTTTGTATTGGTTGATTTCCATAAGTTTTCATCAACTGTCAGAACTTTAGCAGCTTTTCATGTTGCTTCTTTGTCATAGCTTGTTGAAGAAGCAACACCAGAAGGTCCTACAGGTTATACTCTGATGTGTCCACCTTCAACATCTGTAACAATACTTTATGCTAAAATGGAGGTGATTATTTTTCTCAAAACCAATAGCACTAATCACTGAATCTAACAACTTGTTAGACACCATTGTGAGGGTAGAATACATAAGTCATGACTGCAGTAGACAAGACCAGTGTGTTTTTAAAACAGAGGAAACAATGGATTGGCACCTTTTGGATGCTAGGGTATCAGTCAGACAACAGAGTGTTTCCATAAACACAAGCAATGTTTCATTAAGTATTAATGGGTTTTGATAGCAGATTAGGAGAATGATAACTTAGCCTTTGGAATTTTATTTTCATATGTAAGTTTATACAATATTTATTTTAAAGGGTATTTTGATTATATTTTTACTGTATATAATTATATAATGTACAACTAAGATAGTGATAGGTGATTACACCGATGTTGAAATGCTAGAGTTTTCAGCGAGCATCAGGATGCTTGCAGGTGCTGGATTTTGGATACCTGTTTTTGAGTGCTGGAATTGAACCATTTGATTTTATGGATAAATGTGAAAAAATGCATAAGAGTATTCAGTGAAGTTCTTTAATATTGATGTAGGTAAAAATATCATTAAAGATGTCACATTCTGAAGACTGAAATATGAATATGCAGTACCATGCATCTTTGCACCTTTTCAGTGTATTTTAGGCTTTATGATTATTCTCATGACATGAACAGTTTCTCACTGTACTCTCAGGACATGAAGAAATTCTCATTGCACCCTGAGCCAGACACCATTGAAGAAAGTGGCAGTGGAATCAGTCTTCGGCAGCTTGCTGCTTATGATGTTCAGGCTGCATTAGTGGGAGATCCTTTCAACATTGAAGCCACTTACAAGTCTCGTCATATATATGGCATCATACCCCCACCCAATTTGCATGTCTCTCGATTTATTACAGGTATGGCAAATTTAGAAATATCTATCTATCTCATATCCCAACCTCCTACCCTCAAGGAAAAGTGACACAAGATTTTCCTCATAAATTAAGATACCTGATTTATTTGAGATTCGTGGATATTCATGTTTACCTTCATTTTAAGATGTAAAAAGATTGCTTGTCTTTGAGCTGATGATTATCTTGATAATCAGTATTAAGCTCAGTATATGACTTTTCTTGTCTTCGATGTATACATTTTAAATGACATTGTTGTGTATGGCCTGATAGTAAAGGCAACTTGGACAACTGCTTAGCCAAAACAAGTGACTTGCTTAACCACTTCTTACTATCAGTTACCAGGTACTTTCTTATCAGTAACCAGTCTACCAAAACAGGCAGTTACCCCACTTCCCCACACAATGGCAACTAGAAAAGGTTAGCTCACACCTGGCTCTCAGCCTTGATGTGTTACATGTCAAGTGAGCTGTGTAGTGTGTGTGTGTGTGTGTGTGTGTTTTTTAGGATCCAGTCACAGACAGAAGTCCACATCAAGGCCAGGCCTTGATTGAAATGTAAAGAGGTTAATGTGTAAAGAGGTTAATGAAATGGAAAAAGAAGATACAAGGAATCAGATTTTGGAAGATTAAAAGAATTTAGTTTCCTTCTGTATTCTGTATAAGCATGTGTATGACTTACAGTAAATTATGAAAAAAGTAATTGACCTTTTTCTCAACTTTTTTATTACTTACAGTAAAGTATGAAAAATAATTGATCTTTTCCTCAACTTTTTTTATGAAGTCATAACCATAAAATTTCCATATCTAGCATTAATATTTCATAAAAACAATATCTGATTATCAGCAAAAAAATTAAGAAATATGTAAAGTATTTATTGTGTAATGCTTACAAGATGGCATAAATATCTTGGTGTTACAGATATCTTTCACCTTACACTTTGCATGAGACAGTTTAAAAAGTAAGATTTAAAGGTATGCTAAGCAGTTCTGCACTGCCATCTCATAAAACTCATCAAAAACATAGTACAGTAATCCCTTGATTTAATGGACTGTTAGGAGGGAGGGGGTGTCCATTAATGCCAAAAGTCCATTAAATCAAATGTAACCATTTTTTTATGCAATATGCAATACTGTGTAATACAATAAACAGTTCACATGCTTTCTTTTGACTCCTTTATCACTTGATGCCATTTTGAATTGTATGGATTGCAAAATTATATAATAAATAAAGTCACACTTCTTTGTATAAAACTTGACCACACGATAGCTTGAGGCAGACTAAGACTGAAACAAAGCAATTATACCCCACACTACCAGAAGCAAGTGTGATATAAAATGTGAATGGTATGATGTTTGAGATTTTTTTTTTTTTTTTTTCAATTATTAATTTGCATGGTCCATTAAATCTGAAATACATTGTATCAGGATCCATTAAATCAAGGGATTACTGTATGCCATTATATATTATGGCAGTATCATAACCAGTGAGGTTAGGAGGTGCTGCTATTGTGATACAGGCTCAAAATTTGGGAAAAGTTTTGAATTTCAGTACCTCAAGGGGATACTCTACTTTTTCAGAGTATCAAAGTCTCACCCCACCTTTTCATGGTGACTTTGATATTACACCCTTAGGGATTGAACTGAAGGGATAGACATTGCCCATCTCCATCAGGACAAAAGTGGTAGTAGTTTCTTTTTAAATACAGACAAATACTTGAGGTTTGCTGGGGTTTTAAGTTTTTTGGACAATTTAGGAGCCTTGCTGCCTCAGAAAAACAATTTGCTGGAGTTGCCCTTTGCCAGTGGCCTGTCATAGGTGAGACACAAAAGGCTAAGAAGTGGCACTGGAGTCTACTTGTTATGTTGGGGAGGAAAAGAGACAAGTGATGGAGGATGATGGTGTTGAATGTAAATGGGATGAGTGGTTAGGATAAAAGGAAGGAGCTTGTGGAGAAATTTAAAAGTTATAGTTTGGATGTACTGGGGATTGAGGAAACCCATATCCTTGGGCAATGTGTGTGAAGTGAAAATGGAAATGAATGGAAGTTATGGGAGGACACGGAAGGAGTGGTATGGACAGAAGTGAATGAAAATTATCAGGGAAGAGAGAAAGATGGCTGTGCAATTGTGCTGTCACTGAAAGTATTAGAGGGTGTTACAGAGCATGGATGGAATGGATCAAGAATAGTGTAGGTGAAAGGAAAGATTGGAATTGTGAAATATGCAGTGTATATGCAACTGTGATTATGAAGACTGTGTGAGATAAGGATAAAATGAAGCATTTCTGCAGAAATTTGAATGACTGTATAAATGTTTTTGGGGTGAAGAGAAAGATGGTTGTAATGGTTGATATGAATGTGAAGGTGGGATGTGATGAAATTAGTGAGATATTTGTTAGATGGGAAGTGCCCGGAATAAAAAAGAAAGGAAGTTATCTTGTGGATGCTTGTGCTGAGAAGGGTATATTCCTTGCAAACATCTTTTTTCAGCACTAGATGATCCATTGGTATACATGGATGAGAAAGTATGGAATAGAAGAGCAAAAGTGTTTGATTGACTATGTGGCTGTGAATGAAAGGTTAAGAAAGGTTGTGCTTGATGTTAGAGTCGTGAGAGGATTCTTTGGAAATTCTAACCATTTCACAGTTCCCAGTTGGGTAAGGATAAGGGAGAAGCAGAGGTATGGTGTGAGGAAGAATGGAGTGGTAAAAGTGTTGGCATGAGAAGATGATTCAGTAAGAATAAAAGGAGGAGTATAAAAGGAGGGTAACTGAAAGTTTAGATGAAAGTGCAGTACATGTAGGGATGCAGTCAAGTGTGAATGAGGTGTTAAAGATGTTAAGAGAACTACTGTTTGAGGTTGTGGAATTAGTAGTTGGATACAAGATTGTGAGATATAGGAAGAAAGGGAAATGCTTGGTCAGCAGATGAGACTGGAAATGCTTTTGAGGAGAGGAAACAGGAATAGAGTAGATTACTGAAAAGCAATATATCGATGGAAGTTCAGCAAAGGAGGAAGGAAGAATATAAGATGTGTAAGCAGAACGTTAAGAAGCTGATACAGGAAGAAATACCTTACGTAACTTCTTTTCTGACTTTCCTTGGGTAAATTACTGTCTCCTATGTGGTGATGCTTCTTTCTCTGCCATATGCATGGCAGAGGTTATTTTTGTGGAAATGGAATCATTTCTACCCTTTTCATACAATCCATGGTTCAGCCATTCCTGCTCTGAGACCATTCAGGCAAGAGATCAGGCATATCCGGCTTGGAAAAAAAACTCTTCTTCCTCTGGCTCCCATTCAGCTTTTATCATGGAAAAAACATCCTTTTGCTGGCTCCCATTCAGCTTTTATCACTGCCCGTAATTGCTGCAAGCACTTTGTCTGTGAGGCAAAGCATTCCTTTATTCAAAGGAAATACAATAACCTCTCCTCGTCATCTGCTGATAGGTCTTTCTGGTCTTTAGCTAAGGGCATCTCTAACAACTTCTGTCGCTCTACCTTCCCTTCACTTATCCACTCTGACGGTACTATAGCTGTGTCTCCCATAGACAGAGCAACTCTCTTTTGTTCCCATTTCTCCTCTAACTCCACCTTGGATGACTCTAATATTCCTTCACCCCCTGATGCTCCTCTTACTAATCCTATGCCTCTCTTTTCGGACTGTCCGAAAAGTGCTTCTTTCTTTGAACACAAGCAAAGCTTATGGTCCTGATGGCATCCATCCCCATGTTGTGAAAGAGTGCGTCTCTGAACTTGCACCTGAGCTTGCTCGTCTTTAAGCAAATAAGGTATTGATCAAGTGTATGTACTTTGGTACTAAAGATCACCAAATTATGAAGCATGTAGAATATTCTCTATAACTCAGCTTTTGATATCATGTTGCACACTAAACTCGGAGTCCAATATACTAACCTTTTGCTAAATACTGAAATGTGATGACTAGGCATTTCTGTGGTGTTACAGCCCTTGCCATATTGTATCATGTCCTAAGATTACTGGATTTTTCAGGCACAGAAATTCTTGAAACTGCCACTTGTCCAGCCTTATGCAGTTTTTGTAACTTTCTTCATCTTCCAGAGATAATTCATGCACTAATTTCCAAAAATAGTATGGTTTCTCTTTTTGACAATCATCTGTGTTTCCACAACCTCCTCCTAGACACTTAAAGTCTCTTGTATTTGAGCTGATGAGAAAATTACGGCAAGAATAGCGATCCAACTAAAGTTCACTTCAGCCTTGATGTTTGCTTACAAAATTTGTGTGTAGGGCTCCAAAATAGAGGGAAAAGTAAAGGATGATTTGGTGCCTTGTGATACCCCCTTAAGCAGATATTCTGCATTGAGAGTGAGATTAACAGGACTAGACTGATGCACCTTATATAACACTTCACATATCATAACCCAGTTTGTAACTTCATAGCACAATTATCAGGTTAGCTTATGCAGAAATTGAAAAATAAGCTCTTGCTGTGAAATCTGACAAGAGATGAAACCAATCAGAGACCCTGATTATGATTGGTTATTGGCTGTCTTAAGTAAATGTTTCAATTTTGCACCTTTTAAAACCTTTCCATAAAAACTCCTGTTTCCTGAGATTAAAGTTTGCAGGGCCCTCCTCCTCCTCCTCCCTCCTCCCTCCTCCCTCCTCCTCCTCCTCCTCCTCCTCCTCCTCCTCCTCCTCCTCCTCCTCGGACAGTTTATAAGTAGGATTGCTTTCGACTCAACTCTGTCAAGTAAGGAAACAGAACTAGAACCACCCCAAATGTGGGAGCAGTACTCCATA
>JAYMFT010194713.1:0-11794 GCA_038088735.1 Panulirus argus
AAAATCTTTCAGGGATGATGCCCAGACATTAGTAAGATAGGAAAGAATATCACCAGTGGATCTCGCCTTATGGAAGCTGTACTGGTGATCAGAGAGAAGACTGTGATTTTCGAGGTGATTAAGGATATGGGAGTTGATAGAAGGTACTAAATTATTAAGTAAAGGGAGAAATGTTTGTAAATTTTCGTTTGTTGGCCAAACAGAGAAAACATCATCTACATACCTAACCTAACCTAACCTAACCAAATTAGAGGGTAAAATATCCCTTTGTAATTTTGTTTCAAAGAGATCTATTTAAAGATTACTTAATATTGATGAATGAGGGTTACCCATCCCCATACCAAATTCTGAGCATAATATTCTCCATTAAATTGAAATACACAGTCTTTTATACACAATCTTATCAACTCAATAAACACAGAAATTGAAACAAGCAGTCTTTTATACACAATCTTATCCACTCAATAAACACAGAAATTGAAACAAGTAAATGACGATTATCCACAACATCAACTAAATATTCTAAGAAGTCATCAACTGAAAAGTTTGTAAATAAAAATGAAAAATAACTTACCAGTTTGATATCAAATTCAACATGTATATCATTAGGCTTGTTAACGAAAACTACATTGTTCATGATATTAGAATCTGATATCAACTAGAGGGCTTAATAAAGAAACTAACCATTTTGATAATTCATATGTGACTGAGCTCACTGAACTTGCAATGGGTCTTGCTGGAAAGTTTGGCTTCTTAAGTGTTTTTATAAGTCCATACATATATGACAATGAAGGGGACAATGATGTTACTGTAATACTGATTTTCAAAGAAATACGAATCAAGTCCCTGGCCTAATTAACTTGATGTTTATATTTGATATATCTATGCATACCATTATTCAAGACAAAATTGCAAATCATTCAGAAAATCAATAATTGATCAGTGAGTCTTATTATCATGGTTCTTTTTATCTGTTTGACTTCATTTATGATATAATGAACACATATGATGGAATGGTTGATATCATCAATTCTGATTATCAGAAAGCATTCATAAGGTCCTGCAAATAAGATTCCTAGTAAACATTTTGTCATACAGTATAGACAGGGTTGTACATCAGTGGTTAGAAAATTGGTTGAGTGGCCTTAAACTGAGTAATGATTACTGGTCAAGTCTCAAAACAGTTGCACATAACATGTGGAGTACCATAGAGATTAGTTTTTCGACTAGATCTTTTTTATTTCTTTTTCCATACATATCAGTGACATCAATAATGGGCTGCCTTATATGGTATGAAAATCCATATACAACTCGAAGTAAGACAGTAAAACTACAAGAGTAAATGAACATCTACAGCTGCAAGTTGACAAAAAGAAGCAAAATATGATAGACTGGGTTCATGGGTGCAAATAAATTCTCAAATTATTAGTGTATACTATAAATACCATAAATGCCTTCAAAATGAGGCTAGACGAATATTTAAATCACATCTTTTATCAACAAGGATATTCAGTTTCAGTACTCTGCTGCCAGCTAGAGGGAGGGTTCAGGTAGCAGAATAATGGCCCCTCCCATGACCCCTGCAAATTTAAGACATACTTCTATGACTACACTTTATTGTGTGACTCTGCCGCCAATGATAGGGAGGGCTTAGGTGGTAGTATATTGGCCCCTCCTAGTACTCCAGCTAACTCAAGGATTATCCCTACCCCTGGAGCAAACCCATTATGTAGTAAGTTGTTGACAACAACTTCCCAGGTTGGTACTACTGTTCTGACTGAGGAGTGTTAAAGTGGTTACACTCTCCATGTCAGGATTGCTGGTCTTACTTTCTGTTTCATCAAAACGGGACTACTGGGCTTGTCCTACCATCTTCTTACAAGTACCATATACCTACTCAAACCTTGCTTATCATTATTACTTTTTTTTCACTTAAGTACTCTTGCCGATTCCTGTCCACTCAAACATGTATAAGTATCATCATGACAGAGTCCATCAAATCTATGGCCCCTTGTCCCCAGCATCATGGGGTGCTAAGAATCTCTGGGTTTCTGCCTGACGCTACTGCCAATGAGAGGGAGGGCTCTGGCAGTAGTAGTACCGGCCCCTCCCACAGCCTTTCTCTCTCTGTTAGACCTTCCTCTTTTTCTATTCACTATACTAACATTCGTGATCTCTCTTGTAACCTCTCCTCAGTTGAACACCATCTATCTTGTACATCATCTAATATCTCACTCCTCTCTGAGACACATTGTCTTATTATATTCTCACTAGTCCCTTTTTTATATCTAGTTATAACCTCCACTCACAATTCCAGTTCAAAAGTGGTGTTTGTGCTTATTCCAACATCATCACACCTATAGCATGCTTCAAGGACCTTGAGTCCCCAAACTCTGATGTTATTTGGCTCAAGGTCTGTCTCCCTACTACCAAACTTTTTCTGTTTTGCCTATTGCTCTCCTAATTCCACAAATTTTATTTCCTTCTTCGACTATCTAAACTCCTGCCATGAGACTGACATCCTCTCACCTGCAAGTCAAGATCCTGTACCACAAGGATTTCAATGTTCACCGCAAAGAATGGTTGAATTCCTTCCATACGGATGGTGGAGGGAATGAAACTCATGTTCTCCATTCTCAATAATTTTGACCATATTATTTCCCATCCTACCCATATTACTGTACACTGTGACCACTCTCCTAACATTCTGGATTTGTTTTTCACCTCTGGTCCAACCTGTTGTAAATACATAATCTCACTCCCAACTGGTTCATCTGATCACACTCTCATAAATGTTTCTATTCTAATGGTACCTCCCCCTCCAGCTGACCCCTCTATGCATAATGCTAGCACTTGAACAAAGCTTACTGGAATAACTTATGTAACTTCTTTTCTGACTTTCCTTGGGTAAATTACTCTTATGTGGTGGTGCTTCTGTCTCCGCCAAATGCATAGCAGAAGTTACTCTTGCAGGACCTCTCCATCCAATCCATTCAGGTAAGGGTAAGGTATATCAGGCTTGGAAAAACTCTCCTTCCTCTGGCTCCCATTCAGCTTTTATCACTGCCCGTAATCGCTGCAAGCACGTTATCTGTTAGGTGAAGTGTTCCTTTATTCAAAGGAAGTTCAATAACCTCTCCTCGTCATCCACTCATAGATCTTTCTGGTCTTTAGCATAGGGCATCTCTAACAACTTTTGTTGCTCTAAGTTTCCTTCACTTTTCTATTTTGATGGTACTATAGCTGTCTCTCCTGTAGACAAAGCAACTCTCTTTGGTTCCTGTTTCTCCTCTAATGCCACCTTCGATGACTCTAACATTCCTTCACCCCCTGATGCTCCTCTTACTAATCCTATGACTCTTCCTGTAATCTCTTTTTTGGACTGTCCAAAAAGTGCTTCTTTCTGTGGATGCATGCAAGGCTTATGATCCTGATGGAATCCATCCCCGTGTACTGAAAGAGTTTACCTCTGAACTTACACCTGTGCTTGCTTATCTATTCTGTTTCTGTTTAAAAATCAAAACTCTTCCTTCTCCTTGGAAGCATGCATTGATATATCCCATCCCTAAGAAGGGTGATCATGCTGACTCCTCTACCTATCATCCTGTTCCTTTGACATCTACCATTTCCAAAGTCTTTGAATCCCTCTTCAACTTCCATATCCTTAAACACCTCGAAAATCAGTCTTCTTTCTGATCACCAGTATGGCTTGCGAAAGGCGAGTTCCACTGGTGATATTCTTTCCTATCTTACTAAAGTCTAGTCATCATCCCTGAAAGATTTTGGGGAGTCTTGTGTAGTTGCTTTTTACAGGGTTTGGCATCGGGGTCTCATTTCTAAGCTCCTCTCTTTTGGCTTCCCTCCCTCACTTTGCTCCTTTACATCTAGCTTCCTCTTTGGCTGATCTATCTCTATAGTTGTTGATGGATCAGCCTCCCCCTTTTCTCTATCAACAGCGGTGTCCCTCAAGGTTCAGTCCTGTCCCCTACACATTTTCTCCTTTTTTTTAACGATTTCCTCTACTGCATCCATCCACATCCTATAATTCAATTCCCTCTTCTCTCACTTGATCTGCATCTTGTCTTGAAACAGCTTACTCAGTAAACTCAGACTTGGACAGGATATCTCAGTGGGGAAGACAAAATTTTGTTAAGTTTAATGCCTCCAAGACCCAATTTCTACCCATCTCTCTAATGAAAACACCTCACACCTCTCATTTCTCCTTTGACGGTTCTGTAATTCCGCCCCTTGACTCAATGAAGATACTTGGTATTACTGTAACATCCAATCTTTATTGGAATCCCCACATTACAGGAATAGCTAAGTCTGCCTCTAAGAAACTGGGTGTCCTTTTTAGATGTCAAAAATTCTTCTCTTCTGAACAGTTGCTCCATTTATACAAGGAATTGATTCGTCATTGAATGGAGTACTGCTTTCACATTTGGGGTAGTTCTAGCTCAGTATGCTTGCTTGAGAGAGTTGAGTCAAAAGAGATCTGACTTATAAACTGTCCAGACTAACTTCCAAACTTGACCCCTTTGCCCTACACGACAATGTTGGTTCATTTTCCCTCTTCTATAGGTATACCTTGGTTTTTGCTCCTAAGGGCTGGCTAGACCACGCAATACTCAGCAAGCTGCTGCATCACATGATTATTGTGTGGCCATCAGCAACTCAAAGATACCTGTTTCTTCCCCTGCATGTCAAAGCTTTGAAACTCTCCACCTTCTCATGTCTTTCCCAATAACTATGACCTGGGACATTTCAAAAGACAGTTCTTTCACTTTCTCCAAAATTTGTAAATACTTTCCCTTGTCTTTTCTTTTTCTGTATCATAATTCTCTCAATATTTCAATTAGGGCCCGGCCTTGATGTGGACTTTTCTCCATGATTGGAGACTTCAACATTAAAAAAAAAGTCAAACATTTCATTTCCAACACATGCACTCTCCTCCATACAACACCATCTACAGCTCGAGCCTCGCAGTCAAATAATATTGTTGAAACTACAATTCACTTTAAACATACCTATGTTTGCCCTCTGAGATTACATTCTCTCTTTCCACACATTCTTCATTGCTCCCAAAACCTTTGCCCCCTCCCTTACCATATGACTCACTTCCGCTTCTATGGTTCCTTTTGCTGTCAAGTCCACTTCCAGATATCTAAAACACTTCAAGTCCTCCAATTTTTCTCCATTGAAACTTACATCCAACTAACTTGTTCCTTATCCTTTAATTACTTACTCGATCGAACCACCTCACACGCATATTATCCTCAAATATTTCATTTCCAACACATAACACATCCACCCTCCTCCACACATCCCCATCTATAGCCCATGCCTTGTAACCATATATTATTGCTGGAACTACTGTTCCTTCAAATGCCCATTTTTGCTCCCAGAACCTTTGCCCACTCCCCCA
This sequence comes from Panulirus argus, assembly GCA_038088735.1. Classification (NCBI taxonomy): domain Eukaryota; kingdom Metazoa; phylum Arthropoda; class Malacostraca; order Decapoda; family Palinuridae; genus Panulirus; species Panulirus argus. Next base: position 5,426 of record JAYMFT010194713.1, read on the forward strand.
CCATATGACTCACTTCTGCTTCCATTTCTTTTTTTTTTTTTTTTTTTTTCAAAGGCTCCGGTCACAGACAAAAGTCCACATCTAGGCCAGTCCTTGATTGAAATATGGGAATTATGAAATGGAAAAAGAAAAGACAAGGGAAAGTATTTATGAATTTTTGAAAAAGAAAAAGACTTGTCTTTTGAAATGAGCAAGCTCATAGTTATTGGGAAAGACTTGGGAAGGTTGAGAGTTCCAAGGCTTCGATGTGTGGGGAAAGAAGCAGGTATCTTGAGTTACCAATGGCCACACAACAATCATGTGACGCAGCAGCTTGCTGAGTATTGCATGGTCTAGCTAGTGATGGGGGCATACAAACGCTGAAAATCCTAATCAAGCCATCACCATCACAGTCAACCCCTTCCTTGAGAAATTCAACTGCATTACCATCCAGTTCACCTGGCTTTCACCAACTCTTCCCTCTTCACCAAACCATTCTCCATGACTCTCATTCTACATACCACCCTGACCCAAACACCCTACATCTGCCACCTTATCATCTAAAACATTTGATATTCCTTCAAAATACTCAACTCATCACTGCCTGTTACTACTTCCTCAATTATCCCCTTTACTGATGTTCCTATTTGTGTTCTTATTTATTGTACACTATTAACCTCCATTCAAAACATCTTATTCTGTCTGAAGATAACTGATACTTGTTCATCCCAACTCTCATTTGCCCTCTTTTTCAACCCTTGCACCTTCCTTTTTATCTCCTGCCACTTTCTCTTTTCCATCTTTCAATCATTTGCATTCCTTCCTTTTAAGTGCTACCTATATACCTCTCTTTTCTCTTTTGCTAGAAGTTTGTTATCCATGTGGTAGAACAGAAAGAATTCTACCTATGTATTCCCTGTATGCAGCAGATGAAGACTGAGGGGTGGGAGGGGACTGGAAACCCCCATTTCTTGTATTTCATTTTCTTAAATATGGAACAGACGAAAGGGGCAAGCAAGTAGTGCTCATCCTCCACGAAGGCTCAGGCTAGGGCGTCTCAATGTGTGTGAATGTAACCAAGATGACAGTAAAGGAGAGGTACATAACTAGTACAATTGAGGAATGAAACCTAGATGTTTCAGCTCTAAGTAGAACAAACCTCATGGGTAAAGGGGAATAATGGTTGGAAATTTCTAAGGGTTGAAATCAGGGGTTGGTGCGAGGACAAAAGTTAGGGAAGGGTTAGCAGTTTTCACTAAGCAAGAGTTGTGGGAAAGTGTGAAAGAGTGTAGGGAAGTGAACTTCATAATGATGTGGGTAAAAATGAAAATGGATTCAGAGAGATGGGTGATAATGCTTATGCACCTGGTTATGAGATGAAAGATGATGAGAGGCAAATGTTTTAGAAGCAGGTGAATGAGTGTGTCAACAGTTTTGATGGAGGAGACTGGGTACTAGTGTTGGGTGATTTTAATGCGAAAGTGAGTTATGCTGAACGTATAATTGCGAGGAATGATGTTTTCAGTAAGATGAATGGAAATAGTAAACAAATATGCTGAGTTGGATTCTGAATGCAACTCTGTTTCAAAGGCATTAATAACAGTCAGGAACCATAGCGTTAAAGAACTACTGTTCCCAGTTCATTGTTAGGCTTAGAATCTTAAAAGAATTATGAATTTTCCTCACCTGAGTTTACATTTGTGTGAGAAGAGCGAGTGAGAGATCCTGTGGGGCTGGAGACAGCACTTGGGGAAGTTGTGGGAGGGGTTGGTTTGGCACTCTCATCTAAAAATAAAAACATCTTTAAAAATATTGTTGTTAATGACTGTATTATCTCAAATGTCCAATATTCTGAAGACAAACAAGTGCACACATAACAAAAATATTTCATGCATATTTTGCTATTAGATTAGCTAGAAAATCAAATACTCTGGGTCAACATTGTTAAGTAGGAGTAGTAGGCAATTGCTGGTTGGCAGCCACTGATCAGGGAGGTATATCACCAGCACTATCCACATGGACATCGAGAAAGTTAGTGACTGCTACGTAGTGAGCCAGCACTTCACTGGTTGTCAAGCTGCACTCCTTTGACCCAAGTAGCTGTCTGGTCTTTCTACCTCACCTACACATGGACTGCTGGCACTCTGTCCACAAACATACAATCTTTCCTCGTAACATATAACACTTGGCAACATTTAACTGCACAACTCCTGGGTAAGTACATTAGTCCATGGAACAGCAGGGATATATGTAGTGGTCCAGGGAACATAAGGGTTAAGTACAGTTGTCTAAAGATTCCCAGGGGTAACACTAGATTTTCCTGCAGTAAGCACTATGTGCTAGCCTTGCCTTTTGGCAATATGCTGGGGAAATACATGGAAGTTGTAGGTAAGAACATTGGGTAGGAGCATTAAGTAGAAACATTTGTTAGAAGTAGTTGGTGGGAATATTAGGCCAAAAAATTAGGTAGAAGTAGTAGGTTGGAACATTAAGCAAGTATGAGAGGTAGACATATTACATAGAAGTAGTCAGTAAGAACTTTAAGTAGCAGCCTCTGGAAACACTGCACTAGAGTTGCCCTCTGCCAGTGACCTGTTAAGGGTGAGGCACTAAAGGCATTGAAGTGGCAATGGAGTTCACCAGTTATGGAGACATTTTTGTTGTTGCCATCCCAATTAGGGATTTCCTGGAAGGAATGGGCATCAGAGATATAGACAGATAAATATATAGATAGCACTGTTAAGACTACATGACATAGTATAAATATTTAAACTAAAGGACCACACTGCTTTTTTTTAAACCTTATTAGCATGAATTACATGCATATGTAATGCACTACATCGTGGGTATTAAAAGAATATTGATGCATCACCAAGTCAGACATGTCCATTCTCAATATGATCAATTTCATTATATACACATATTTGAAAGAAGAGTTAGATGTATGAACAAACTTCTAATTGATGAAGCAAGCAAAAAGAAATATCTGTGACAGTTCACCATCATTAACCTTGATATAAGTTTTGATGTACAGGGACCTCTCTATGTCTGTGGAGGTTACATTCTTGAAAATGGTGCATAAATAAAAAAAATATATATATATCAAATAATTTAAGTATTGGAGATTAAGGAGTTTTGCTATTGATAAGAAGCTACTGAATATTATACAGTTGAAAAACTATAGTATATAATACCAGGAAATCTAAAGTGCTATAATATACATACTGCTTAATGAACTCTAATGATAAAATAGAAAATAACAAACTTTGAATTCTAGTTCATTCTTTTCTCCATGGGAAATGTACATTCTCAAAGGCATTCCCTTCCAAAACATCTGGCCTCATCCACATTAAAAATCTGCCAAGGAGAATAACTATCTTTCTCAATAATAGTCATGAGGGTTCCAAGGTAGTTTTCAGCAACAATATCAGAAAAAGCAGGCTCACCAGTCATCTTAATGTTGTGATGATTGTAACATTTCCTAAAATTTATGAACCAACCAGGACTTGCTTGAAATGTATTCCCTGCTCCTTCTTCCACTGCTAAGTATTCATATTTCCTCCTGACCTTTGCTTGTATCTCAAGCATGCTGACAGGAACATTTGTATGAGTTTGATGTTCAATCCATGTGCTCAACATTCATTCCATTCTCTCCACAGCCAAACTTCGGGAATACAAGGTTTCAGAGGCACTGATTAATGTTCCACTCTTGACACTGTCCTTGATCTAACCTACACTACCAAAAATAGTTTGTAAAGCAGATTCATTAAGTCCAAGGGCATGCTTAATATCACCTTTTAGTTCACCTCTCTCATAATGTTTGAGCACATCCACCTTAGCCTGAATGATGATGGCCTTATGGTTCTTAACACCTCTGGTATCAGGGGAACTTAAAACCCTTACGTGGCATGATGCAAAAGCAAGAACATGTGCAGTATACATCTACTGCAGCACAAAATACTGTAACACTTCATATCTATAGACTGTATCCATGCAGTGCATGTGCACCCTTCTTGCATAGTTTTAGCAACCCCACACCACCACATCACCAGTCCTATGATGATTGTGTTATTTCAAATTTAAGCCTGTGTAAATCAAAAAAGTGTAAGTAGATTGTGCATGTTATTTTGAAAATGGCTATCTCTATCTATCTATATCTAGTATTTGGTAGGCAGCCAACAACCAGGAAGGTATTTTACCAGTACTACCCACCTGGGGTATCAGGAGGGTTAGTGACAACTATGTTGTGAGCCAGCACTTCATTGGTTATCAAGTTGCACTCCTCTGACCCAGGTAGGTGTCTTTTCTTTCTGCCTCACTCATATGTGAACTACTGGCATTTTGTCCACAAACATACAATCTCTCCTTGCCATACATAACACCTGACAACACTTAACTCAAACAACTCATTCTTCGTGACTTTTGATTTTCCTGTGGTGAGCACTGTGCGCTAGCACTGCCTTTTGGCAAAATGGTAGGAGCAATAGACAGAAGTAGTAGGTTGGAACATTATGGCAGGAGCATTAGGCAGAAACATTAGGTACAATTAGTAGGTAGGTATATTAGGCAGAAAGATTAGGAAAAAGTAATCAGAGGGAACATTAGGTAAAAGCCTCTGCAAACACTGCACTAGAGTTGCCCTCTGCCAGTGGTCTGTTGAGGGTGAGGCAGTAAAGGCTAAGAAGCTGCACTGGAGTTCACTAGTTATGGAGACTATTGCCAAGGACATTCCCTTAAAATGACTTAAATTGAATACATATGTGTCAAAAGGTCCCTGTACATCTAAAACAAACAACATAAGAAGTGTATATTCATAAAAATTTAGAACCATATAAAACTGCAACTAAAAGATACTTAAATTTACCTTTGAGCAGCTGTCCCATTTTCATTTACAATAAATCTGCAGCTCTGAGTAGTGAAATAAATTTTGCACTGCATTCCAAAAGTAAAATTGGGAGTACGATTCAAGATTCATGCAGGTATGCTGGGACTTATGATGATCATCTACTGAGTTACATCATACTTTTTCAGCATAACTCTTATGGTTATGAAGTCTGATCAATTATACTATCTACTGCTACATACCTTGCTTTTCAGGTTTTACGTATAGTTCTTCATAATCACTCTCTTTTTCTCGGAGAATGAGTGGTGTACCATCAGTGGCAATGTTTTCATATGGATGGGCATCAATAACTTTTAGACGTTCTTTAAACAGCTCTCTAACAGCTTGATGCAAGAGAATGTACTGTTCTCTTGTCTGAACCATCGCTACTCGTTGTCGTCTCATGTCTTTTACAAGACCAAATAAGTCCAGATTTTCTGTTAGCCGCTGAAAGCAGAGGAATATCAGAATGATGGAGTGACATTCCCAGTGATTTGTTATAGTAAAATGTTACTGAATTAGTAACTGTAAACAAAAACTTCCCCAATCTAATTCTCATATATAGACTAAACCTAAAACAACTTACAATCAATATACCACACTTTTTTTGTAATGCATATTAGACTCTCTAATCTAACAACTGTTTCCATTTCACTAGTAAATCAGATGATATTTATTGATTCTTACTGAGAATGCCAATGATCAGGGATTGAGGTAAGTGGTGGTGGCATGAGATGTGGGTGGAGAAAATAGGTAGTCAAGCCTTCCAAAGTAAGTTTATCCATTTCAGTATATGACAGGTGTTTGTCAGTTTATATGGCCGTTATAAATATTCTTTTTTTTATGTTGAAGGCTCCAGTCACAGACAAAAGTCCACATCAAGGTCAGGCCCTAATTGAAATATAGATAGAATTATGAAATGGAAAAAGAAAAGATATGGGAAGGTATTTGGAGGAAGTGAAAAACCTGTCTTTTGAAATATGCCAGGTCGTAGTTATTGGGAAAGACATAAGGTAGAGAGTTTCAAAGCTTCAACATGTAGGGAAAGAAGCACGTATCAAAATGGCCCACTCTTGAGTTGCCATTGGCTACACAGTAATCGTGATGACACAGCACTTTGCTGAGTATTGCATGGTCTAGCTAGCAGTGTGGGCACACAAGTGGTCAGCTCTCAAAATCAAAAACCTTAGTAATACCTATAGAAGAGGGAAAGTGAGCCAATAATATGGCAAAGGGCAAGAGGGTCATGTTTGGAAGTTAACCTGGGAGAGTTTATAAGTTGGACTGCTTTCGACTCAACTATGTCAAGCAAGGATGCAGAGCTAGAGCCACCCCAGATGTGAAAGCAGTACTCCATACAAGGATTAATCAATCCATTGTATAAATAGAACAACTGTTCAGAAGAAGAGAATTTTTGATATCTAAACAGGACTTAAGGTCTGTCTCCCTACTACCACACTTGTCCTCTGTTTTGCCTACTGCTCCCCTAATTCTACAAACTTTGTATC
>JAYMFT010194724.1:0-11794 GCA_038088735.1 Panulirus argus
TATATATATATATATATATATATATATATATATATATATATATATATATATATATATATATATATATATATAGAAGTGACCGCCACAACCAGTGATAGATGAAATGATGAATGTGACACTCGCTATATACTGCTGCAGGTACTGTGGAACCTCATACTAACAGGAAATATTACTTGTGGATTGGGGATTGCGTGTGTTGTGCAAGCAGGCTCGACATGACGTCTGCGGACCAGAAATATCTGTTATCTCTTCGTACGATGATACGCACGTGCGTGTATAACTCGCTCATACGGCCTGTCTGCTGCACTCGCTGTCACTAACAGTGGTGGTCATACGTGTTATGACTGACGTCTGACGTCACTCTGAAAAGATGTCAGAAGCGTTACTTGATATTCCATGATTTCACGATGCAGGCGTCTGTGCCGTACTCATACCCATTATGACGGCGCAAGACATCAGCTAAGAGAGAAAAAACACTGCTCGTGTGAACGAGATCCTCTTTCAGAAATCTTTACTTTGCTCGTTTCAACAAACAGCGTTAAACCCTCTCCCTTCCTGCAAGCACCCATACTGGAAATGTTTAATATCAATTTAAGCTTTTTTTTTTACGCTGCAGAGCAAACTTGCACATTAGAACTAATTGCAAGGTTAAGGGAAGGGTCCGGCGCGGGAGGGCGGCGGGGCGGCGGGCCTGTGCCAATAACGCCGATGTTCCAATAATGTAGGAGAATATTGGCCATAATAGCTGAAGGGGACTGTGGTGGCTGGCTGGCAGACCGACCTCCTCCTCTTCCTCCTCCTCCTCCTCCTCCTCCTCCTCCACGCTCTGCTAGGAACCACCGGACGCGACCGCCTCCTCCTTTGGTAATATAATCCTGGCCTTTATGGCTTGGCGGAAACCCACGACGTATTCAGTTTCTCCAATCGACACGTCCTATATTTCCTTCCTTATTCCTATCCTCCATTACCTATATCCTACTCTGCAACATCCTTATTCCGCTTCTCCCACTCCTCTGGCACTGTTATTAAAACCAGGTCATGTCATCCTTGTACTCATCCAACCTCCCATGTTTGTCCCTCTGTCCACCCGTCCACCATCCGTATTCCATCCATACTCCACCTTTCCCACTGTCTTTATTCCATCCATACTTCCACCTTCCAACCGGTAGCGTTCTACGCTCAGCTTTTCATCTGTGTTCAGTTCCCGAGAGAGGACCAGCTTCTGCTGCACTCACCCCCTCCCAAGAAAAGCATGCCACTTTCTGACGACCGGAGAAAGATTAGTCCAATTTGACAGACTGACTGCGTTTTTCCATGTCTTCAGACAATGTCTAGTGGACGGAATTGGTGTTTCTGTGTCTCGCATTGCAACAACACAGATATTGTATGTAAAATTCCAACCCGCTCCGGTGAATAATCACTTCCGTTTATTCCCGACCGTTCGGGTTTATTCAGATCATTTCGTATAACTAGTGTGTTCCAATTTACCCCAAATACCAGTGTTTGCTCTGATTTACCCAACCATCACAATTACTCAGACTGACCCTTGGGTAATTACGGAAGGAACATTAATTACCCCTTATCATCGCGCTTTAGTGATTAATTCCTCCTCTTTACCGTCTCACTCGACATGCTCCCAATCACCATGTTTCGTAATATCCTCATCAGCACGTATAAATCCATCAGAATGAATGTTCCTTAGATTAATTAGGCCACCATGGTGCTTCATTCTTCGCTCTGAATATATCAGTGATCCCTTCTTTCAGCTACTGGCGACTCGTTACCCTGCTGTCCTCCCTCAAGTATATCCTTGAGTATAGATTGTCACCATGACCTGTGCAGCAGCTCTCATCGTTCTAAACCACCCAACTGCCGCTTCAGCCGCACCAGCCCTCACAGTGGATCATCTCTCTGTATGCGGTAAATTTCCATAATTTGCCACGGAGCACTTTGGCTGATATCCGGTTCCTCCAACCCGCCGGGCCTCGACATGCGGCGGCCTCCTTGAATCCATACTGGACTCACCCGTGTTTACTGTCACGTGTTATTACCTTTACATAAGAAGTGGCGAGAGAGATACGGCGCCATTACCGGGACCGGCCAGCGGGCGGCCCGTGGGGGTTAGAGTTACCGCGGGGAAACGAATTCCTGTAGCTCTCTGTGCGTTACAGTTGTGATCACAAGATACGAGTATAGCGCAGGGAATATCAGGTAGTTCTAGCCGCGCGCAATTAGGCAGTCGGGAGAGACTGATTAAGCCCGGGCGCTTGTGACCACAGCAGCTCTAGTCAAGGGACGTTCATTTTTCTTATCTAAGAGAGAGAGAGAGAGAAGAAATGAGATTATAGCAGTTATTAGGTCGACCAAGATGCCTGGTGTATTGGCCAGTCTGGCGGCGTCAGATAAAGTGACTAGTGTTCCTGTTCATAGCATCAGAGGAAGATTAGAGGGGGAATATACAGCCTCGTGATAGATATCAGTAAATAGACTTTTTCTTGCTGTCATCAGCCTTGTCCTATACCGGTAGCTTTATCAACGCACTCCAGACATATCAACGCACTCCAGCTGCGCCACCGCACTCCCCGCTTTTCCTCAGTAGGTGGCAGCGACTAATAGAATCCATACGACACATCTAGCGAAGGGGCGGTGAATGAGTGTGACACAGCAACGAACTCTCTCTCTTCCGGTGAAAATATTATGTACCCCGAAGGTATCTTTTTTTTTCATGCGCTGCCATCTTTGTCAGAGATAGCAATCAAATAGATAGCCCTTGGCCCTTTTTTTCTAAGTATGGATGTCCCATACATACATACACGTCCGCAGATGTGATACTAAAAAGAAGTCTCACTATCTAAGATCGGATCGACTGTGAGTGCAGATTTATTTCCATGGCAACCACATTCTTTACTTGACTTGTTTGTATACTTTACTACATTTTGGCGCATGCGTGTAAGGTATATAGATGGCAATTTGTATTAAGTGAGGTTGTCAGCCTACTTTTTTTGCTTTACATTCGTACATTTGTTAATATTCTTAATGTAATTTTCAATACTTCTTTATGTAGAAGTAAAGTGCTCGTTGTGCTTTAGGTTTTTTGCTTTATTTCCAGTATTTGTTCACCGTTCTCTTTTAGAACGTTATGTAAGTATGTGTTAATTCATCAGTACATAATGGAAGTATTTAATGTTGTCATAACATTATTCATGTCTTTTTTGTCAATACATAGTTTAAGGATGTCTTATGTTGCCACTACATAACGTAAGTATGTCTTATGTAGTCATGAAATAATGTAAGTATATGTTATGTTATTATATGATAATGTAAGTATATATTAGTTGTCATTACATAATGTAAGTATGTCTTACGTCATCATCACAAAATCTCAACACGTCATAGCTGTTGTACGTTTGAATCACATTTCTATCAACCTCTGCTGAATGTAATATCCACCTCATCATCCCGCCTGAGGCGACGCATTTTTTTATATCTCTTCCTTCCCTCTACTTCAATTCCTGGTGGGTTTTCTTACCACTTGTGTGCACACCTGCCTTTGACTCAAGACTACCCAGAGAAGGCAGTACTATGAGATATAATCTCCCGTTTAGAACTGGCTATAATTCGATCGCTTTGTATCGCGATTTTTTGCAGCTTGTCTCCACTGGCCATTTTTCACATCTCTTGGCTGTGATCACGTTGTGTTGTCTTATAGTAATACTATACCGGAGGTAAGAGGAAGACGATCGTAGTCCGGGATGAAAAATGTCTTTATGGATAGGTAGATTGCATTTGATTGTCCGTTGAGAAGGAGGAATTCTTTTCCTTTTTTTAAACGTTTGTGTGTAATTCCAGTAAACATCAATGTGTATTCCAGTGAACCTCAATGTATATTTCAGTAAACATCAATGTGTATCCAGGTATAGGACCTCGTGTCTTTTAAGTGATATGTCTACTATTATTTTCTTCATCGTATCTTTAGTTTCTTCTTGCTTTCTCCCAGAACGAAGGAAACCAAACTAGAGTTTAGAAATTTTGTTATGACTCTTTTCCTTCGTCCTGTTTCCTGTCCCTCTCGTCGTCTTCAAGTGGTGTGGTAGCTTGGGACTGCTGTCCTCAGGGAGGCACCGTATGATGCCTAATGTCACCGTCTTGCTGGGCTTATCACGTCACTTCTTATGATTATTCGACGGAAATATGTGGGAAGAGAGGCCTTTTGGGATGACCCATGGAAGAAGACGGCTCCATCTGGCATGACTCCTTGAGAGATGAGGGATTCGGTGTGAGAGATGAATGGTGCAGGGCCTGTAAGGGTGCGAGAGGTGGCGCAGGAGTCAGAGAGGTGCGGTGCTCATTGTGGGAGAGGCGAGAGAGGTGGTGAAGTCAGGATCACAGGCAAGTGCTGGACTCAGAGTGAGAGAAGCGAGGCAGAGGTGGCTCTGGGACCGAGTCGGAATACAAGGAGATCGTGTCGTGCCTCATGCTGCCCTAAATTGGCCAGGGAGTGGGGCATGAGACGGTAATCTTCGTCTGCTGACGATCCTATAGGATGTTAGGTGGAAGCGAGATTCCCCAAGAGAGGCGAACGAGGTCTTGATAATCCTGGGCACATGTATGTGTGAAAAGTTTTATGATTTCACCGTAAATCAGAAAGCAAAGTCCCCCTGCTGCTGGTTCTCCTTCCAGGATTGATCTCGCACAGTACGGTAGGTAGCATCCAGCAGTGTCGTAAATGACATGATTGGATGCTTACCCCAACACTTACGTCAGTATCAGTCGTGCGACCCAGTCAGGTCGGTAAGAGTAACTAACATCCACGTACAGTTTTCTTTTAGTCTGCATCTTACCAACAGAGTCACATGGCCATCGAAAAGGGTCGAGTTGCTATTTGACATTCGTCTGTCCACAGAGGTCTGGTCTCGTATGAAACCTGTTCAGAAATAAAGGTCTTAATTCATCGAGGTATCGCTGGCGAGGCACCCTGACCGTCTTTACCACTGTTTACCTCATGCCACTTCTGCCGTAGGGCGTAGCGTCAGGGCTGGCCTCACCACACTGGGGGCCCCCGTGGATGACTTATCCAACACTTTGCCCCCGGCGGGAGCATTCGCACAAGCGGCTGAACTCGTGGCCTAAGTTAAGCAGACGGTTATCTCCCTGTTAATCTCTCGCGGGAGAGATCTCGCGCGAAGTCGTACCACTAGATATGCCAAGCGGCTCCGGCCAGTCCGCTCCAATTTTTTTTTTTTTTTTTTTTTGTCTCTAACGCCATATTACTGTTGGAACTCATCCAGAATTTCCTTGATATTTTTTTCTTTTACTCTTTTTCTCTCTTCTAGCACCAAGAATCTCACATTTGCCCTAAACTGACTGTCTCCTTTTTTATGCCACATCTCTTTATATAACGTGATTACGCCAGCTGACACAGTGCTGCGTCGGTAGATTTGATACTCAATACTTAGGGTAACTATAGCATGGCGTAAATGTCTGCTATTTCACACGAAAAATATTCATTATTTATCATTTCCTTATCTCTACAAACTTTACGGCTTTCTTACACCTGTAGAGGCCTAGGATTCAGAACATTTGCATGAAAGTTCAGCTTTACCGCTGTGCCGTAAATTTTCCATAATGACTAGACCTGGGTCGGTGTCCCGTTTTCTTCATTTCGCTCATCGCCGCTTCCTGAGCAAATATCTTTCTCCCTTAAGACGGGAGAGGTGATGAACAGTCGTTCCATTGAATACTGTACATGGAGCAAGAAGTGTGAGGATGATGATGAGGAGGAGGAGGGCATTTTGTCCATTGTCAAGATATATGCTTCAGCATCATGTGTCGCATTATCTAACTGTCCTCCTCCAGGTTATTGTCTCGGAGTTTACTCACGACTGAATCCTATTATCGAGGAAGCGCTGGGCAAACTCGGTTTGGGAAAGCGCATCTTCCTGTGCCTGTAGATCAGTTGTGAAAGCCATGACGCGGGAGAGTATTACACCGCACTTTACGTAAGGAAAATAATAGCACTTTCTTCGGCAATTTTTTTTTTCTTAAAGTTATATTCAAACGTAGCTGTTGCCATGTATCCAGAATTATATTACGTTTTTCACTCATATATTGTTTTATCTCATATATATATATATATATATATATATATATATATATATATTCGAGATGGAGGAATGGAGAGAAAAAGATATTGAGCGATCGTTGCCTGAATATGCAGGAGGGTGAAAGGCATGCACGGGATAGAGTGAATTAGAACCATGTTGTATATAGGGATCGACGTGCTGTCAATGGAATGAGCCAGGACATGCGAAACGTCCGGAATAAGCCATGGAAAGGCCTGTGGGGCCTGGATGTGGATAGGGAGCTGTGTTTTCAGTGCATTACAAATGACAGATAGAGAATGAATGTGAGCGATGCGGCCTTTCTTCGTCTGTTCCTGGCGCTATCTGTCTCTCTAACGCGGGAAACGGCGATCAAGTATGAAAAAAGGATATATATATATATATATATATATATATATATATATATATATATATATATATATATTCTTACAGTAAATCACATACACGCATGAAGAACTGATACGAGTAAACTCGCTGGAAAAATAAAAGCAGAAGCCTCAAGCTTTCGAAATGTATTTCAATCCATTTTCAAGGATACAGAGTCAACACGAACATCAAGAGAATATATATATACAAAACCAGACTTCATCACAGCTGAGGAAACAAGGAACATTTGATCTGAGAAACGTGGAAAGATTGACCAGAGCGGTTAAAGTGACCCGTCCCACTACCTGTCAAAGGACGCCAGGTCAGCTACTGCTTTATCAAACAGACTTCATTAAGATACTAATTCCTACATTCCTTCGTTTATGTTTATGGTGCTCTTAACTCCGATGAGAGAGAGAGAGGAGGTTTCAACAATAAGCCTTTCTGTAGGTGACATACGCTAGGGGTTAGTAAAAAAATTGTCCTTGGCGTAGTTAAGAACAAGTCGAGGAATTTGTTGTATACCTCAAGGCTGTGCCACACGATGCGTCGGGAGCCTAATGAAATGACGAAGCTCTCTGGTGCCTAACCACTCTCTGGAGCCCAGGTTCCAGGTGGGGATGAAGGCATATCGCCGCATGCAAATGAGAGAATTACATTTGTGTGTGTGTGTGTGTGTGTGCTGCTGGTATCATACATGAATTTGAGGATGCCACTTGTGGTACGGTAAAGCTGTTTGGTCTGTCGCTGACATTTAATGTCCATTTGTTCTGGGAAGGCAACCTCTTCTCTCTCTCTCTCTCTCTCTCTCTCTCTCTCTCTCTCTCTCACTATGTATGTATGTAAATACGTATGGATAAGTCGGCAGTTTGTGTCTCGTTCTGGAGACGAATCTTCAGTATAAACAAAAGGACCGAGGTCAATTGCAGTACCAGAGAAAAATTTCTGATACATCTTCCTTGCCCCGAACGCTGTAGAGAATCTCGAAGCCCACCGTTCGTTCTTCAGCAGGAGTCGGTCTGTTAACAGCAATTTACGACATGGGAAAAATAAATCGTCGGAATCATTCGAATTACGTATTACAAAGTTCCCTTCCGTCTACCAAAAGATAACAGAATTACTTCCCTAAATCGTCCGAATTATTCGAATTGCATAATCCAAATTCCGTTCCGTGTACCAAAAAGATACAGAATTACTTCCGAAAGCAGCCCCCCCCCCTCGAGATCGGAGACTCTCTGCCGGATATTTTCCAGCTGACGCTTTAACGACTTCCCCCGCTGGTAAACAGCCGAGAGACTTACAGCCACATCACCCGACGGGCACCAACAGTTTTACGTTACAATACCGATTTCCGTATTTTCATAAAACGTAAAAGTTGTGTTTGACGTTTCCACGCCCCCCTTTCCTTTGGCGGTTCCAGTTCAGTCGCGTTGCTTTTGGCAAATGGAAAAGACGACCTTTTTTTTTTTGGTCAGCTGACTGTATATTTTGTATGTGTTTGTGTGTGTGTGATCTATGGCTGACTGAAACATAAGAGAGGAGGGGTTTTACCTGACTGTCTCTCCTCCCCTCCTTTACCAGCGCTTGAACATATGACTTCAGGGGAAGTAAGTGGACTCCCTGCTATAGAGGCCTTGAGAGTGTTTGCATTCCCTTTTGACGTTCAGCGGTGTTGGAAAAAATTGCACCTGACGCCTGGTTTGCACGGGTGAGCATATAGATATTTTTTCCCCTCCTCCCACTGTCAGTGTCGTATTCGCCAAGGTATAGGATGGGCTGTGCAGAATCCCCAGTAAAATTACTTCAAGGACTTTGGCGTCTGTTGAATTCTGATGCGGTAAGGCATCATGATTCTCTCTCTCTCTCTCTCTCTCTCTCTCTCTCTCTCTCTCTCTCTCTCTCTCTCTCTCTCACCCCGAGAGTTAGTTAGAGAAGTTAAGCAACGCTGGGTTTCGTCAGTACTTCTCTGGGTTGCCACCAAGAGCACTAGATTCTGTTTTTGGCTTACGCGGAGAGAGAGAGAGAGAGAGAGAGAGAGAGAGAGAGAGAGAGAGAGAGAGAGAGAGAGAGAGACCCCCACACTTTAGCCATGCCTTAATGGCAGTATCTAGTCTCGAGTACCTTCCTTCCCATCCAAGACCCCATCAGTAGGCCAGTACGTACCTTCCCATCCAAGACCCCATCAGTAGGCCAGGCACGATGGGAGGAACGCATCCATCCACAAGTTTACGCCTCGTCTTTCTCCCCTCACATCCTCACACACTCTAAATTCATCATCTAATTCTCCTCTTTGCTTTCCGTGCCGTCCAACCTCCTCCTCTGTATCCCTACCAACCACGCCACCCCACCTCGCCTTCCTCCACCAAAAATGAATAAATAAATATATATATAAATAAGCAACGGTGGGAAAAAAAGTCCCAAACTAAACCATAAGAAAAGTTCCGGGTACTTTGTGGAGTTACCGGCAGAGTTGGGGGTCACTGAACACGGAAGATAAATTTTGTTTTCTCTGCTGTTGGTGATGTCACGGACACAATCTGCGGTACTCCGTGTACTGCAGGTCACTACTTCTACATTAGCAACTGTATGCAGACATTAGCTTAAAGTTGACGTAACACTTCCAGTATGTATATGAGTGTGTGTGTGTGTGTGTGTGTGTGTGTGTGTGTGTGTGTGTATTTCTGCGGTTATTCTCGTTCGATGACACTTTAGTTGGAAGGACATTCCCCTGCCAGACTCTCACAGGCATGGAGGCTTTAACTCCTTTAC
The DNA here is from genome assembly GCA_038088735.1 of Panulirus argus. NCBI lineage: Eukaryota > Metazoa > Arthropoda > Malacostraca > Decapoda > Palinuridae > Panulirus > Panulirus argus. The sequence goes on from JAYMFT010194724.1 coordinate 9,258, forward strand.
TAAATGACGAATCAAATCTCCGAATCCACAGTAAACCAGGGCAACTGCGTGAGCGACGCTTCCAAGGCAGATAGCGTGTGCGGGACTCGTCAGTTCCCGGGATGGTGAATGATATGATCGACTTTCCTTGGTTCATGGTGTGAGTCAGGAACGTGTTCTATGCTCCCAGAGAATCAGGAGGATCACGACGAGTCACTCAATGAATCATTTGAAGACAGTGAATCATTTGGAGATTGTACAGATTATGGGTGATTCGATAATCCAAGGAACTGAATAAAGGAGTCAGCTAATTGTGTTGATACGTTGGAAAAGATTCTTTAAGGTGAAATCATGAACATTAATTTGTTCCACGATCGTCATTATTTCGATTATCATTGATCATTGATCATTCTTGATGTTATGATGGAGTAATACGGGAGAGACGGTTCCAAACAACGCACTGATCACCAAGTCATTGCCAAAAAGCCAGATGCAACTTAACCAAAACTAAATTGTCTGACCCTTTTAGCCAATTTGATGGAAAAGTAATTATTTTTTAAGGAGGCTCATTAAGATAGATGAAACCTGAGGCGCAGTCCTGAAAGAACCTGCCTTTTATTTCTCATCTCATAAATTCGTAATTCTAGAGTTGAGAGTTGCCTGCTCGTTTCCAGTTCAGAAGCTGTCTCTGTGATGATTTAACTGGATTACATTTTCCGAGAATTCAGGAAATATAACTGCTCTCTCCCCCACGGAACAGGGTAATGCCTCTGACCAAAGTGTTACCGTTTGTGTCGATGCATTAACCCGAATCTATCATCATCCAAAAGCAACAGATCATCTTAAAACTCACGTCTGTTAAACTCTAACGTTGTCTGTCGATAGGAGAGATGGTCAGTGTAGGGGGTTAGATCTCTGATGGATATTCACCTCCCAAGGAAAGGAATGGTATTATTAGATTCGTTTACTTCTTGGATATTCACCGCAGAGGACGAATATTATAGGATTCATGTACTCCTTGGATTTTCACTTATTACAAGTGAAGGCCTTGCAAGTCTTATTACAAGTGAAGGCCTTGCAAGTCTGGCTATAGTATGAGTGACGTAGTACAGGATTCATGCACTTCATAATCAGATTAGTTTGTTGTCAGCCAGGATTAATCTGCTAAGGTTCAGCTGCACCTTGATTTGGATTAGTGATCTGTATTTCATTACCATTTAGTAATTTGATTAGGGGTCATGTAGTGATATATGATCAGTTCTGATGAAGGAGTGAACGTTACGATTAAGCAGATGATTAGACGTGGGGTAATTAGGATATTCCTAACTATGAGCAAGCGGAGATGGAGCGGAATATTGCGGTAAGATCAGCACCACCTAATTAGCGTGACTGATGCCAAGATAGTATAAGTATGGATCAACTCCTTCTGATTTTGATTAAGTAAGGAGCCCCGGAGTTTGGGTATAGTTGAGATGATCAACAATTTCTAGGCGTTCATGTATTGGTGTCTTGACTGCAAAATTAGTTCTGAAGAGTTAGTTATTGTATCAGGAGTATTAGGATTGAGGTCAGGACTGATAGGATTAAGTTTTTTGGAGGATTAGGGCTATTAAGAGGGTGTTGTTTATACAAGATTAGGGCCATTACGAGATGGAGTTCCTACGAGATTGTGACCATTAGAATGGCGTTCATACGAGATTAGGACTGTTAGGATGGAGTTACATAGATTAGGACTGTGAAGATGGAGTTACTACGAGAGCATGACTATTAGGATGGAGTTCATACAAGGACTGTTAGGATGGAGTTGTTCAATATTAGGACAATGAAGATGGAGTTCCTACGAGATAATGGCTATTAAGATGGTGTTCATACAAGAATAGGACTGTTAGGATGGAGTCGCATAAGATTAGGACTATCAAGATGGAGTTCCTACAAGATAATAACCATTAGGATGGAGTTCACACAAGATTAAGACTGTAAGGATGGACTTGCTTAAGATTAGGACTATGAAGATGGAGTTTCTACGAGATCATACCCATAAGGATGGCGTTCATACAAGATTAGGACCGTTAGGATGGAGTTGCGTAAGAATAGGACTATCAAGATGGAGTTCCCACGAGATCATGACTATTAAGGAAGGGGTTCATATGAAGTCAGGGTGATGGAGGTGCCATCACAGCCCGGGAGGCTACCAGAGAGCGACGGAACGACCAGCAGCAGTACGACTCCATCATTGAAGTAAATGACGCCACAGAAAATGGCAGATTCTATAGAGCCCGGACTTTCTCATTCTATTTGGGCCGAAGGGGTGAAAAAAAAATATCCCTCGCGTGGTATGGACTGGGGCCATGAGGCGGAGCATGGCCACATATGGCCAGGGAGGGAGGTATGGCCCACTGTGCGGTTCTTGGCCTCTCCCCTGTGTGTATGGTATGAGTGAAAAATAGTGAAAAAAAAAATATTATCAAGCCTCTTTCTCCTCTCTCTCTCTCTCTCTCTCTCTCTCTCTCTCTCTCTCTCTCTCTCTCTCTCTCTCTCTACCACTATGTATTGATCTA
>JAYMFT010194735.1:0-11794 GCA_038088735.1 Panulirus argus
CTCGTGGGCACACTCTTCTTCCATGTCCGTCTGGTTCCGCCCTCTCTCTCTCTCTCTCTCTCTCTCTCTCTCTCTCTCTCTCTCTCTCTATTTCGTTCGGTGTTGTAAAAATATTAAACTTTTTATTCTTTGTCTTTCGCTGCTTTCGTTTCACGGATTCATTCCTTATTTCATCTCTTCTTCATTTTCTTCATTCACTGTTCCGTTTTCCTTTCCTTTGTTTCTCGTTCGTCGTGTGTTTCCCATTTATCTTTGGTATTCTCCTCTCTCTCTCTCTCTCTCTCTCTCTCTTTTCCTTATACCTTCCTTCCCTCTTCCTACCACTTCCTTATACCTCCTTTCCCTCGCTTATACCTTCCTTCTCTCCCCCACATCTACCCTACACCTTCCTCCCCTCTCCCCCTCTCTCTCTCTCTCTCTCTCTCTCTCTCTCTCTCTCTCTCTCTCTCTCTCTCTCTCTCTCCCTTTCGCTGGTGCTTACCTCCTTCCGTTTTCTGCATGGCACCCGTGTCTCTCCTCGTTTTCTCCACTCTACTTCCTCTGTACTTGCATCCTCCCGTTTCTGCGTCCCGCTTGTGTACCTCCTCTTCTTGTTTTCTCTACTCCGTTTCGTTGTATGTCCTTACATCTTCCCGTTTTTCCGCATCCTACGTTTTGTCATTCCTCCGTTTTCTGTACTCCATCTTGGTACTTACATCTTCCCATGTTCTCAATCCCACTTGTGATTCGTTTTCTCCTTTCCACCTCCTTGGTATTTGCATCCTCCCGTTTTCTCCACTCCTGTTCCTTGGTGTTTACCTGTTTTCTCATTCCTACTTGAGTGCCTTCTCTCGTTTCCTTTGGTTCGTTGGTATGTCCACCCTGCCGTTTTCTTTACCACACTCGTGTTCCTCTGTAACCCGTTTGCTCCTTCCCACTTGTGTTCCTCCTCATCTCGTTTTTTTTTGTCCCCTGGGTTTCCTTTGTACGTACAACCTCCCGTTTTCTCCATTCCATTTCTATTCCTCTTAATCTCGTGTTTTTCTTCTCGGTTTCCATGGTACTTACATCCTTCCCGTTTTCTCTACACCCACTAACCTGTGTCCCTCCCGTTTTCTTCAACCCCCCCACCTGTGTCCCTCCCGTTTTCTTCAACCCCCCCCCACCTGTGTCCCTCCCGTTTTCTGTACACCCCTCACCTGTGTCCCTCCCGTTTTCTTCACCCCCCCTACCTGTGTCCCTCCCGTTTTCTCTACACCCCCCAACCTGTGTCACCTCCCGCTCTCCCTGTCCTGCTCGGTGTCCCCTGCTCATCCTGGTCCCGCTCCTCCCCTACCCTAGCAGACCGGACGGTGGCTCCCGACCCGGACCCGCCCCAGCAAGGCAAGTGGAACAACGTTGGCCAGCTGGGCGATCGCGCGGAACAGATTCTTTTCTCGCTGTCCACCGCCACGCCCGCAGCACGCCCACGCCCGCGCCCACGCCCGCCCCAACCTGGCCCCAGTGCGTCTCCCCCCCCTTTTGCGTGCGTCGTGTCCTCCCTCCTGTCGCCACCGTTACTCTCTCTCTCACTCACTCACTCTCTCACGCACTCACTCACTCTCTTCCACCACCACCACCACCACCACAACTCTCTTACCAGCACTACATTTTTTTGTTCTTTCTCACCCACCGCCACTTGCACTTAAGTACTCTTCACCAACGCCACGTTTTCTCTCAGCACTGCATATTCTCTCTCTCTCTCTCTCTCTCTCTCTCTCGATTCTACACCTGGTCACTGTCTCAACTTGATGTGGCCACAACCTTCACCCCGTTTTCTCTCACTCATACTTCCGTATTCTCTCTCTCTCTCTCTCTGATTTTTATTTCTTTTATTCTTGTGTTTCTTTAATACCTCACCCTCTCGTTGCATGTTGCCTGTGTCTCACCGCACTCCTACTTTACGAATGAAGTAGAAGTAGAGTCGTGTAGTTTCTCACGCTTGAGCGGTTCTTGGCCCGTTCGTACATGTGGTAAAAAAACAAAAGAAAATGGGTTGCACTGAGAAGGATAACTATTTTCTTTAGTATTTTTCATGGTGCCTCGTGATTGGCTAGGAAAGGATTCAATGGGCGGTGCCAGGAACAGCTAGCTACCTGATGATGTATGTGCATTGTGATTGGCTAGAGAGTATTGAATAGGAAGAGTTTAGAACAGCTTGCTATTGACGTATGTGCATCGTGATTGGCTAGGAAGTATTGGTGGGCGGAGCCAGGGACCTTTAGACTAGTAGCGAATGCATAGTTCATCTGCATGATGTACTTTCTGTAGTTTTGGATGAAGACCAAAATAGCATTTTTCTCTGTCCCTTTTTATTGTCCTTGTATCAGCTCCAACTTGACCTGGTCCTTTAGGAAAGCTAGTCAGTTTTTGCCCATGTACCATACCTTTCGCGTATACCTTACGATGGTTTCGGAGGTCTTCCACCTCCATATCTGGGTCTGTGGCCTTTACCTTACCTTACGTATACCTGACGATAAGTTCCGGAGGTCTTTTACCCCTACAGGTCTGATTTACGAGACCAGTCCTCTCATATCAACTCCAGACAGGGTTGTGTGACATGTCCTGTAGCGACAAGTAAGTTCAAAATGTACTGAATATTTTTTTTCTTTATTTTTTTTTCTAGAAACTTATTGCAGCCTTGAGGAATAGAGATCGCTTTTACGAGGCGTTCAGAGCCTTCGGGTCATCTGGGTTCGATCCTCGGTATCCTGAGGAGAGGCTGAAGACATTTTGGGGGTTTTTACACCTCAAGTCTCAGGCTCGAATACAGTGCTTGAACACCACAGTTACTTCGCGCAGAATTCTAGTTTGTTATTAGAATGTGAAGAACTCGCTCCGACGTGCGTTGTTCCTGCTGGGTTTTAAGGTTATTTGAATCGGACGTTTTAATTAGCCCCTTCACTGTGCACTAGGTAGGGGGGTCGACGCCTCCACACATGGGCAAACGCCGTATCGTGGGAGGGGAGGGAGCAGACACACGTTATCTCTGGAACAGCAGGCAGAAGAGGAGCGAAAGGCCTCGTAGATGGTTCAGGGGATAATTTGTGGCTCTGATGGTTATTATGAGTTTAAGAGATAACGAGCGAATTGATGTTTTTTTTCAGGCGTTAAGCCAAGTTGGAGGGAGGTGATTACCGAGAGGGTTTTGGGTTTATGAGTCGTTCATGGGTCAACTTCTTCGTCTACCTGTGCATGATGTTTAAGAGTTGTGGAGGGGGTCACCGAGGTCAGGCAGAGCCAAAGTGGTGCATGACAAAAGGGTAGTCCGTGAAGCAGGAGGGAGTCGGAGAAGATGGATTAGCTCACGACACATTCATGGAGAGGTCAAGTCAGGTTAGGGTCTTGGTGATTCAGCGGTAAGAGATTCAGGGAACAAGGAACTGCTGATACAGATCGTTAAGGGATCAGGGAGACGCGTGTTGGCATTCAAGGGATCAGCAGTATTGATAAACTGTTGAAAGCTTAGGAAAAGAACTTTTAGTTAAATTAATGGCTTCAAATGACGACAATACGACCATTAAGGACGACGGTACGACCCTGTGACCCGAGTTAATTGAAGGGGTCTGGGTCGAAGACCAGAGAACGTCTTACCTAAGGGTCGCCCCGTCGCGTTCAGGGGTCATACCGTCGCACTCATAGGGTTAAGCAGTACTTGATAGGTAAAAGACGAGGACAGGAAATGGTCGTTGGAGATTCCGTCCGTTGGAAAATCCTGTCGCTAGGAAATCCGGTCGCTGGGCGACTAAACACATCCCAGAGACCAGTGTTATGCTTACGACTTTGACAGAACCTCTTAGTACATTTGGGTTTAACACACAGTAAACCAAACCATTCGTAATTCAGAAATCCCCCTAAACCCCCCCCCCACTGTTTTGAGTTTACGATATAACATACATCTTTTATGTTGGGGAGTTTATATGGAGCTATTTTTAACGTTTATGAGCCAGTGAGTGTTCTGAGCTTAGAGTTTTATGAACTGGGAAGACCTCAGTTCTGTGAACGTACGTACACCCGCGTCTCGGTATTTTCGAACCCCAAACCCGTCTCGTACTCTGAGCTCCCAGCCCATCCTCTGTTCTTTGAACTCGCAGACCATATTGAACTCATCGAGCCCCCGACCCATCCTCTGTTTTTGAATTCACAACCCATCTTTTACTTTGAACTGCCAACCCATTCCATATTTTAGAGCCCCTCAGCCCATTCAGTGTTTCTGAATCCTAAACTCTTTCATTGTCTTGAGCGTGTGGCATACCACTCCTGGTCTTCCTTGAGAACCATAATCACTTTACTCAAAGGCCGTATTGTGTTGAGGATGGAACACAGCAGATCTTTTCCCCCATGTTGTATGTAGGTGGACGAGACGAGACCCAAAGCTCCCCGTCTGTTCCTGTGAAGTTACGCCAGAACAGACTGTAATATATTTCTTGAGTTTTACGGCGGAGTATTGGATGCCATTCCTTACACTTCTAGCCTCGTCCGTTCGGATACTGTTAATGATATTGGCCCATCTGTTAACGGTATTGTTGTGAATTTGCCGAGATAATTGAGGAATCAAATTACTGTTATTGTTGCCCTATCTGTTAAAGGTACTGTTGCGAATTGTTGAGAGCAACGAGGAATCAAATGCTGATATTATTAACCCATCTGTTAACGGTTCCGTTGTGAGGTTGATGATGGAATGGCCCCGGGAGATGTTCTCCGAGTTGACACTGCCCACTGTTGTGTCGTAACCTCAAAGCATTTGTCAGGTTTGGTGTGTGCCAGACCGATGGCACTGGTGAGGCGTTGCTGTGTTTTAAGGTTACACGCAACACCTTTGTTGGGGGCTTGGCGTGTGTTGTAAGGTGACGACACAACCCCGTCCGTGGGGTTTGGTAGTGACGATGGTTTGTCCTAACCTCCCAGCATGGGTTGGGTTGGTCTCCCACGACAGTCTTTAGGGACTGGTCGTTATTGTGCCAGACTCTCAACACGACCTGGTAAGGTCTGTTGGGAAATTTTTGTTATAATTCGGTTTTGAGGTCATGTCCAGAGGGAGGAAAAAGGTGTGGGTGGGATGGGGGGGATGGATTTTGGAGGTGGGGGGAGGTTATTTTTTTTTGTCCGAAGAGGGAAGAGGGAAGCCATGGTCTGATGGTGTGTGTGTGTGTGTGCGTTTTTGCCTGTTCTTTTGTCACGGCGTGCGCGCCTGCGCACCTGCATGCTGGAGCTTCCGGTAGTCTAGTCTAGACTGTGTGTGAACTGCATGTTCCCCTGCGCATCGCTTGTTTGTGTGTTTGTTTATTAATTATCGTGTGATGCGCTCTCGTGTTTGGCCGGCAGCAGACGATGCTACTGTGTGTGTGTGTGTTGTATTGGGTTGGTAGCGACCTGCTAGTTCCGTGGGCCAGATGGCCTTGTGTTGCGGTGTTTTGAGTTGGTTTGTGCTTCGTTGGTTAGAGTGCTTTAGTGGCTTTTGTGTTTCACATTGGGCGGCTGAGTGTTTCAGTGGTTTAGTTTAGTGTGAATGTGCCTTAGCGTGTGTTGGCTATGTGTTTCATTGCTTAGTGGTTAGTGTCCATGTAGTTTGTGTCCATTCATTTATTAGTGACCATAGTGTTGCATTGCTCATTGGTTATGTATCAGTGCTCGGTGACCTTTGTGTTTCGTTTCCCAGTGGTTGGTGACTATAGCGTCAGTGGTTAAGGGTATGTTTCAGTGGTTAGTGGCCCCGTGTATCAAAAATTAGTCGCTGTGTTTCAGCAGTTAGCTGTTCATGTTTCAGTGGTCATTGGCTTTCTGTTTCAATGGTTCGTGACCATGTTTCTCAGTGGTTGTTGGCTGTGTCAGTAGCCACTGACCTTGTGTTCTGGTTGTGTGGTAACCATATGTTTCATTAGTTAGTGGCTTTGTTTCAGAGGTTCATTAGTTTGTGGCTGTGTTTCAGTGGTGTAGTAGCTAGTGGCTGAGTTTCAAAGGTTCATTAGTATGTGTCTATGTGTTTCATTGGTTCATTAGGTGTTGGTTATGTGTTTCAGTAGTTAGTTTTTGCAAGTTTCAGTGGTTCATCAGTAAATGGTTGTTTTTGTTCTTTATTTAGTGGCTGTGTTTCAGTGGGTCAGTAGTTAATAACTGTGTTTCAGTGGTTCAGTAGTTAGTAGCTGTTTTTCAGTAATTATTGGCTGTGTTTCAACGATTCATTAGTTAGTGGCTATGTGTTTCAGTGGTTTAATAATCATTAGTTATTTCTAGTGGTTCATTAGATGTCTTTATGTGTCCGTGGTAATCCGTTTCAGTGGTTCATTAGTAACTGGCTGTCCCAGTGTTTCATTAGGTAATGGCTATATGTGTTTCAGTGGTTCATTAGCTAGTGGCTGTGTGTTTCAGTGGTCCATTTGCTAGAGTCATTGTTTCAGTGGTTCATTAATCATTTACCAAGTGTTTTATTTGTTAGTGACCACGTTTATAACTGGATAGTCACGTACATGTTTCAGTGTTTCCTGCCTTCTGTGTTGTAAGTAGGAAGTTTCACTGGCGTCTTCACCAAGTTCGGATCATGCTTCAAAAGGTAAAGGAAAACAAGATAGTTTTAAGAATCTGTATGTATATATATATATTCCTGGGCACTGTCTATGTATATATACAAGGGCACATAATGAATGATATGTGTGTGCCCTTGTATGATACATACGTATGCAGATGTATGTTGGAGAGGATTTACAGTCTGCATAATGTTTACATGTACCAGTGTATAACAGGATCTCTTTTTTTTTATATATGAATACCTGTGTGATGTATATATGTAAAATTGTTGCACTAGGCTTTCATGTATCCATTTGTGATGTAAACATATACAGGTTTGTGATGGAGGATTGCTAAGCAGCTTGGGATTCAGGCTGCTCCCAGAATTCCTCTTCTTTGTGAACACACTGTAGACTTTCTCTGAACAACTGCGTCAAGCCGGTGCGCTTTTGAGAAGGTCTCTCTTTCTTCCTATTGAGGTTTTTAATGCTGTGTGAAATAATCATCATTATCATTATTGTCTCTTGGGGATATCATTATCAGTTGGCTTCATCATCTTCACCGTTACTCCATCATCATTATGGTGATCAACTCATCATCATTCTTCTGTTAAGTACAGAAAGATGGTCCCAAATAATGTTTTAAATCAACAATTTGATGAATTTTGTTCATGATGAGTTACGTATCCTTCTCGAAGAACTCATGAATCACAAAATTGTCATTAAGACCATAATTATAAAATATAGTAAAGATTAACCGTCTTATTAGAGATATCAGAGATTGGGGGAGGTCGCAAGTAGCCCTTCGACCGTCCCATTGGCTGGCTGCGGAGTTGTGGGAGGAGCAACGAGGCTCGGCGACGGGAGAGGAGCTGGCATTGGCTGCGGCCGGCAAGGTTGGACGACTGACCGCTCAGTATTGGTTGGCTCGAGGGGCGGGGTAGGGACGAAGGCTGGCTTTTTGGCTGGCAGCTTTTAAACACCTGCTGCGGCCACTATGCGCAGGCCATGGTCAGTAAAAGGCAGGCGATATATTTTCCTTCAGACGTGAGGGGTAAACAACCTAATTCTGTCTCGTATCCAGGCAGGAGAGAGAGAGAGAGAGAGTCAGGTCACCTCTCCGATACGGTAAACACAGATCTAATAACACCTACGTAGACGGACTTGAAATGTGTATTATCTTGGACGGGAGAAGAGAACCACTGACAAGACTCTTGTTAGAAAACACTATACGAGGCAGAGAGACGTGGTGAAGACAGCGGGGATCCCAACGTGGACGGACAGACGGAAGAGGATGGTTTATTTATCCCCGTCCAGAGAAAGAGAACGTAATGTGTCATAATGTGGCCCTCGCATAACACACACACACACACACACACACACACACACACACACACACACACACTCCTGGACTAGTCATATAACGTCTAAACACACACACACACACACACACACTCATGGGTAATTCATAAGGTTTGCACGCTTTCATGTGACGTTCATAAAGTCCTCACACACACACACACACACACACACTCACGGGCCATTCATACAGTGCGTGATGTCGTCATTCACAACATGCGTTGAACGGCGTGACATTCCCGGCGTATTATGCCGTACCTGAGCCGTTCGTTGTACACGAGAAGGCGAGGCGTTCGTAAGCGGCTTTGTTCAAGCTCTTCATTACGTTCGTGTTGAAGGTGAGGAGCATTTACGTCACTCGTGGCGCGAGGGAACTGTCGAGGGCGTTCGTAACGCGTCGTCCTGATCACCCGTTGGCCAGCACGTTCGTTGTGCTGGGGCGGTGACGTCATTCGGTATCGCAGCCACTGGTGGAAGTGAAACTCCCCCCCCCCTGCGCCTGTGGAGACATAACGATGCTGTAGTGGATTCGTTCACGAACACTACCTGCGGGTTTCGTGTTTTCGTCAAAGAAGCATTCTTTACACGAACTTTATAGATGTCGTTTGAAATGTTTATAATGGAACAGTGTCGCTCTGATAACGACCTATGGGAGTTGGGGTGGTCTCGAAGCGGTTGTGGTGCCGAACTTGCGACTCGGGTGCGAGGGATGTCGGCTGGGAGGAGAGGTGAGACGGTGGCGGCCGTAGGAGTAGTGCGGTAGCTTCTCCACGGCCCGTCAGACGAGGCGAAAGGAAAGTGACGGTGGGAAGACTTGAAGTGTGTGGTGGGCGCCTCCTGATCGATGTAGATGGTGTTAAAGAGGCCGAGGACGATTTTGCATGCCCCTCTTCTTCACCTTTTCCATCACCCCCTGCAGTGTGGTGGATAGGAGGGGGGAGGGAGGCAAAGCTAGGGAGAAGGCGCTGGTGAATCTTAGGAAGAATGTAAGTAGCGTGTGTGTTCTTTTGTTCGGGTGCAGCCGTCATGGAGTTACGGGGAAGGTTTTGCAGACGATAGCCAAAGGATATGATGTATCTGTGTGTGTGTGTGTGTGTGAGAGAGAGAGAGAGAGAGAGAGAGGAAAGGTGTACATGTGAGTTTTTTACGTACGTCTTGTCGTTATTCGTCTGTCTTTTAGATATATATTCCGTCCACGTCCTTATTTTCTCCAGGCATTCCTCTGAACCTCGGCTCATCGTCCTCTGTTCTCTCGAGTCCCGACGATGACGACGAGGTAATACCACCTTCCGGTGGCACACCGTTTGCCGGTAGCGTGGGTAGCGTAATTTTAAGAGGGTGGGTGTACCCCTCCAGGAGGTAGCGTGATGGGAGAGGGGGCACCTCGCTACCATGACTCATGCCCGGCTGATCAGGTGAATGGTGATGAGGAAGGAGTCCCCCAAGGATGGGTCTTGCCTCTGACTCACACACACGCACACACGCACACACACACACACACACACTGTATACAGAAAAATGATCAATCCAAGTATGTCTTTGAGCACAACAGGATCATTAGAGGGACTGACGGACCATCATTATTAAATCTTCATCTTCCCACTCAGTCGCAAGGGTGTTATCATACGTGATACACCAGTTGGAAGAGTTATCATGAGTAGCGAATGTTTGAGTTTATTATTTGGTTCTCGAGGACATGGAAAAGGGCAGCGATGATGAAGTCCAGCTGCAAGGGGAGAGACGGTCGTGAATACTACACAGAGAGAGCCCATCACTTTCGCAAGTGACCTAAGTTGAGACACCAGGGCGCTGTAGGGGCGAATTTTCAAGGGAGCAGGAACGTGGATACCTCTCCCTCAAATGCATAAGCAAGGTTGAAAAAGATGTGGTTGGGCAAAGGCGTCAAAAGGCGGAGGAACTCAGCGCTGTGTTGTGAAGATAAAAGGGGCATCCCATCGATCCATCCATCGTTTGAAAGGTGAAAGAAAGCAAGGAACTAATAGGATAGGATAAGAAAGGATGGACATAGAAATTGAAGCAGAATATTATGGACACGGTAGAAAGACATTCCAAACTTTTTTACAGATTCGTCACGAGTATATTGTCAGTTTATAAGAGCAGCAAATGAGGTTAAGTAAGGGGCTTGGAGGGAAAAAGCTGTAGCAGATCTTCCTCGTACGTATCAGAGAACCCACACACATCATGCACTCTTTAAGCTCTCCTTTTCCATGTCAGAACATCACCATCCCATGTTCAACCTCTTCTGTACCCTCCGGCCCCCCAGTAAAGGGGGGGGGAGAGGAGGGGGGTGGGGGTCGCATGATCACTTGGCCTCCAGGAAACTTTCCATTCTAGTTTTCCTTCAAGAGAGGAGACTGCGCTGACCTGCTTCGGCCGTGCCTGACGGCGTGCGAACGAACACGCCCGCTGTGATGTTGCAAGAGGGGGTTTCCTTTTCGTGCGGGTTGATATGGGGCAACATCTCTTGCCGCCGATATCTCTCTCTCTCCCCGAGAGGATCTGACGCAGGCTGCTGCCCATGGCCCTCCGGTGCGTTTGAGGACACCGAGAGCGACGCGGCCTGGGGACCTGTCGTGTCACACCTTACACGAGGAGAGGCCTTTGGCCGCGCGTGGAGGAAAAGGAACCGCTGACGAAACGGAGCCTCTCGGCCAGTAGCAGCAGCTCCCACGAGTCGTTCCTCGCGGGGACACGAACGAAATGATGTCCCCCCCCCCATCTTCAAACTCCCCCCCCCCCCGTGAAAGATGGCGTGCAGGCACCGGAGACACTTCTCCCCTTCGGGGACCTCCGGCGGGGCCGCCTGGTCAGTGGACCCTATGTGCTCTCGGAATGCTAAGGGCGAGCTGAGGGGTGAGGGAAGCCCTCCGGATAGCCAGTCCAAAGTCACCGTGCGAACAAAGGCATTGATTTGGTTCAAGCTTTCGTGTAAAGCACCACGAGGAGTTAAAGAACGTATAGACAGTTCTACCCGATATCCTCCGCTATCACAAAACGGCCTCGTAAGGACCCCCAACGGCCTGTTGCCGTTTGAATTCCCTCGTATTCTGCAAAACGGCAGACCCGCATCAAAAGGCGATTCACGGGGTGATCTCAAGAGGCGCCTAAGTCACCTGCCTCTTTATATACAAAAGGCTATGTATGCAGTAAGGTGTGTCTGGTCTCTCGGAACTGCAGCACCTCGACCTCCTGAATAAAGTGTCCTCAGGATTTTCCGGTTGGTGGATGTAGCTTGACCTTGACGGCTCTGAATGACCCTGGCAGCTGATGGACTTACTTAAAGGTCAGTCAACCGACCACTTCATAACTTACGATTATCAGATGAGAATCTGACATTTTGAACTCCCCCCCCCAGATATATTATGATAATTTTAATAATACCCGAAGGACCCGTTCCCCTTTTTCCTTCAGCTCCCAAGGCTGCACTTCACTCAGTGGCAGGAACAGGATGGACTCCTTCGACGAGACGGTTGTCTGCTTCGTTGACAATCGATGATGATACAGCGCCGTTGAAGGTAATTTACCTGTACTCGCCCATGGACGCATACGTCACACAGACAAACAAAACACAAGCGCACGCCTTCCTGGTCCCTGTCATGGCCGGAGGACGACGTGACAGACATATGCCAGCCTAACATGGTCCGGCCGTCGCGTCGCAGGCCAGGCTTAAGGCCGGGGTAACACGGCAGGGCTGTGTTGTGTGGGCGAAGAGGAGGAGGAGAAGGGGGAGGAGGAGGAAGAAGAAGAAGAAGAAGAAGAGCACCAACACTCCTTCGCCAACACCTTTTCCTCCAACGTGGTCCACCTCCAACATGGTTCTCTCTCTCTCTCTCTCTCTCTCTCTCTCTCTCTCTCTCTCTCTCTCTCTCTCTCCCCCCCCCCCCCCCCCCCCC
>JAYMFT010194746.1:0-11794 GCA_038088735.1 Panulirus argus
TATATATATATATATATATATATATATATATATATATATATATATATATAGTCTAAGTAAGTTACACATTTTATCGACCAACTAGGGGTGGATGAACAGCTGGGTTGACTGTGGGTCGACTGCCACAGCAACCAGGATTCGAACCCATACGCTCGAGCCTGGGAGACGGCCCGTGAATGCGTCAAGAACGGGAGTCTGTATCCTTTCCGTCTCATTCTGTCCCTTTCTCTAATCTCCCTTTTCTCCCTTTCTCCCTATATATCATAGTCCGCTCCCTTCCTTCCCTCCCTCCCTCCCTTCCGTCCGTCCGTCCGTCCGTCCGTCCGTCATCCCCTCATCTATTAATGAGGTCATTAGCGGATAATCCCGCTGGTGACCCCACGCGTCTTCCTATGGCTGATCTACCTTTCACCAGCCACACCCTCCCTTCCAGATGGGTATAGACCATCTCCCTTTTGCCTCCCTTCCTCTCTCTCTCTCTCTCTCTCTCTCTCTCTCTCTCTCTCTCTCTCTCTCTCTCTCTCTCTTTCACCCTCAAGGTGGGAGGAGGTTTCCACCCTACCCACGCCCCACTCACCACAACTGGGCATTATGAGAAAATTAGGGGTATGGTTTGGGTAAGCACCCACGACCCGTTCTCGTAAAATGTTTTCTCTTTTGCTTATATCCCCTCCTGTTAGCCTCCCCATAACGCCTCCATGGGGAGGGTAGGCGTTTGTCTCCCCTTCAACTCGTCATCTCCTCTATAAAGCTCAGTCCACCCCTACCAATGGCTCTCTCTCTCTCTCTCTCTCTCTCTCTCCTCCCTATTACCCTCCCATTCTCTCGCTCCTTAAACCCCCGTCAAACGCATTGCCTTGGTCGAGGAATCAATCGCCCACCTCAATGGCGAGTAAAATGCTGGCATTGTGGCCAGTTGTCCATTTCCAAAAACCCACGTCAATTTTTTTTCGAGTGCCCTGAAAAGCACTGGGTAAATATCTGTTCGCCATTTTCTCTCCAGCTTCGCAAAAAAAAATGGGAAAAAAGATATCTATTCGTCCCATTAAAAATGTGTAATTATACCCATTCATATCTGGCAAATTAAAGATTAATTTTTCCCTTAATGATTTGTATGACAGCGACTTTGTTTTGCCGAGTGAAATATTTGTAAATTTACCCGAGGAAATTTTACGGTCTAAGATTTTTCGCGGCTCAAAATTCTCGATATCAAGAAATAATTTGAAATACATTGACCTCTTGTGGGCAAGACCGGCCGCCGAGGGGGGGGGGGAGGGGTCGGTAAGCATTATGGACGTAAGCACAACCCCGAGCTGCGCCCTGATTGGCCCAGAAACGGACAACAGTGAACCTGATTGGCTATGGGAAGCGGGTATCATAGACTGTTGCCATCACTTGTGCAAATGATACATTTCATTTCTTAATTTTTAGCATTTAATTTTTCTTTTTAAATTTTGGAATAACGAAGAAAACGAATTCCGCTTGATTTAGCGTAAATTTGATATGATTTAGCCTAATATTGCTCGCTTATTAGCCGTATAACTTGAATGTCGACATGGTCGACAATCACATTTACTCGCATTACTACTTTCGTATTAAGTGCTCGTTGCTAGTCATGTTCTTAATTACAATCGTAAAACCAACATTAATTTTTGTGTAAAATGTTGAAATGAAGTAAATTTGAAATATTTTGCCTCGAATCATCTTTAGAATTTTAATATGCCAATTTTTTTCATTTCAAAAAATTTTGAAATTTGAAAAGAAATCTATATTGAGTCACGGAACACTTTACTGGTTATTAAATTATAAAAAAAAATCAAAAGGTCTTTTCTAGAAAATAAATTTCTTTTTTGGGGGGTATAAAGCTTCCCCTTAAATATTGCGAAAAGTTGAAAATTAAATTTCAGTGGAAAAAAAGAAAAAGGGAACTTGCATCTTCATTGCTTAATAGCCAACTTCAGAAAGCCTTTTATCCCATGGTAATTTACACACTTTAGAAATTACATTTCAATTTTAAGATTAGTTTTTTGCTTATTAAATTCACAATACGTTTAGAAAAAAATAAAAGAAAAACTGTGGCAATGACATTAGATAAGCAGCGATTTTTTTTTTTGTAACCTCATTCAAAAAAAATTTTTTGGCACACCAGTGGAAGGAAAATTTTTACAACGAGCTGGGCTTGATCTGCTTCGTAGGTGTGTGCCTGGGTCGTGTGTCTACGCCATTAGCAAGAGAAACAGGCCCGGAAGTTTTAATTGCCCTCAGGAATGACGGGTTAACTTGCGCCGCGAGATGAAAAGGAAAAAGAGTCGATCTTGCCCTCGGGCTGCCAGGCTTCGGGAGAGGGAATCATAGCCAGAGGAAGTCTCGCAGGCGACGTAAGACGAGCCAAAGGACGGAATGGAACGCGCTCTGTCCCTGCGTGGGAAGGACGCTTCTGTCTCGTGCGTCTGTGTGTTTGTGTGAGGAGTGTGACTTGAACGCAGTCCCCTTTGAGTGGGAGTCTCAGACGACCCCCCCCAGTCACTCTCAGACGACCCCCCCAGTCACTCTCAGACGACCCCCCCAGTCACTCTCAGACGACCTCAAACACTCTCAGACGACCCCCAGTCACTCTCAGACGATTCCAGCCACTCACACGACTCCCAGACGACCCCCTCCCAGTCATTGTCAGACGACCCCCAGTCACACTCAGACTACCCTCCAGTTGCTCTCAGACACCCTCAGTCACTCACGGACGACCCCAGTCACTCACAGACGACTCCAATCACTCACAGACGACTCCAATCACTCACAGACGACTTCAGTCACTCAGACGACCCCAGACACTCAGACGACCCCCAGTTACTCACAGACGACCCCAGTTACTCTCAGACGACATCCTGTGACTCTCATACGACCCTGGACACTCTCAGACGACCCTAGTCACTCTCAGACGACCCCAGGATCCTCTTAGATGACCCCCAGTCCCTCTCAGACGACCCCAGAACACTCTTAGACGACCCCATCCCCTCCAGTCATTCTCAGACGACGCCAGTCACTCTCAGACGACCCTCAGTCACTCTCAGTCCCTCGTCGCCCCGGGGGACCCACAGACCCTCAGAAAATCGTAGGGCCAATACTCTTCTGGACGACCACACAGCCCAGCCACCACCCCCTACCTTCCACCCCTCCCCATCCCCCCCACCCCACTTTCTCTCTCATTTCTTTCTGTGAATATTAATATATCTTTTTTTTTCAATGGCCTTTTTTTTTTCTTCTTCTTCTTCTTCTTCTTCCTCTCAAAACTCCAGAAGCCAGGGGACCGGAGGGTCATTTAAGTAATGGAGATCTTATACATACAGAGTCTGGACTCGTTACTTGCCAAGAGGCAAGAAGGGAGAATGGCTCGTGTCTCGTGGCCTCGTCAAAATCCCGCCAGAAATGTCCCCAGATGAAATGGGGCAAGTGGGCGGCACCTTTTATTTACGTTGATCCCCTTTCATATTAGGTAAAGAAAGAGAGAGAGAGAGAGAGAGAGAGAGAGAGAGAGAGAGAGAGAGGGAGGGAGAGAGAGACGTGGTTGATGTATTTCTAAGAGATTCTTACCTTTTGATGGAACGCAGTTCCTTAAGTAACTTGCTCGACAAAGTGGGTTCATTAGGAATGGAACAGAGACAGAGAGAGACAGAGAGAGAGAGACAGAGAGATCTCTTTCGACAGATTATGATCAGAAGTGAATTTCATAGCCTCTTTGGCAAGACCTTTTTGTGTAACTTGCCTTGCCACTGGTGAGTTACAGAGTTACACAAGACGTACAGGCAGTGAGTACACACACACGACAGGTACAGAGTGTGACTGTAACCTGACCCAACAACAGTTTACGGCTACAGTGAGGGGTAACTTGGGTGATAACTGTGATAGCCCTGTGTCGATAACAGGTCGCGATAACCCGTACATTAGATGTACACAGGTTGTTTACATGGAAAACCTCTAGATGTATTTCCTGTCTACATTTGTCTGTCTCGTTCCTCTCTCTCTCAGCGCAGTCCGACGGGTGCTGGGACAGAGGACAGCGACCTCCAAATACGGAGCTAGTTTTGCAGGGCACCTCCAAAATCACCTCGCCACAGTTTGCCTACAAGACGACCCCCCCCTCCCGTCCCTCAAAACTTCCAATTCACCATCCCTGATTTTTTTGAGACCGACAAAAATATTGACGCTACGGATGGCAATAGTCGAAACAGTGACAAAAATTTTCGTCTATACGGAAGATATATTTCAGGCAGATACAAAAAAAAAATCGGCAATTCGGAAGGCATATTCAAGCAATCACAAAAAAAATAAGGGTAATACGGAAGATATAATAAATACGTATATTTGACAGTGACAAAAACTCTCAGAAATACGGAAGATTTATTTCAAGCAGTAACAAAAAAAAAAAACTTTGGTAATACGGAACGTCATTGCAATAAGTGACAAAAAAAAAAAAGAAAACGGTAACTCAACAGGCACATTTCGAGTAATAACAAAAAATGTCTGTAATTCCATAGACCCCAATTAAGGCAGTAAGAGAACGTACAAAAAATTTTCGGACGGTGTGACTCGCTATACAGACGACAAAATTAATTGCTGCACGCACCCAAAAAAGTATCTTATCACGTTCCACAATGGAGGGTTAGAAAAAGGAGCGAGGAGAGAGAGCGCGAGTGCCAACGCGGAATAATGAAGCCCTACGGGGCTCTGCATACCGTAATATGGCTTCTGTGCTCTGACTGCAGACCACAGCTGTTCGTTTTGCACCATCCCCGCCGGCAGCTGGTGGTGATGTCACCACCAGCTGCGCGTACGGTGTTGCGTAACAGGAGAGGCGATGGAAGTACCCAGGAGAAGCAGAGAGATGCGGGAAAGACTTGTTATTATTATTATTATTTTTATTATTATTATTATTATTATTGAATTTAAACGCCTTGGGGACAATGGTTCAACCCTTGAGCCCGACGGTACACTCCTTGTGCACGACGGTACGCTCCTTGTGCACGACGGTACGCTCCTTGTGCACGACGGTACGCTCCTTGTGCACGATGGTACGCTCCTTGTCCACGACGGTACGACCCTCGAGCAAAACGGTACAATCCGTGAGCACGACGGCCAAGCCATTGTATACTTAAGGGCTGTACCGTTCTTCTCGGGGAGGATTGTACCGTCGTGCTCGAGGAACGTACCGTCGTGCTCGAGGAACGTACCGTCGTGCTCGAGGAACGTACCGTCGTGCTCGAGGATCGTACCGTCGTGCTCGAGGATCGTACCGTATCGTACCGTCGTGCTCACAGAGTTAAAAGTTCTCCAGATTTTTTTATTTTCATAACTTTAGCTAAGTCTGCTGAACCTAATCGTGGCGGAATTAGGTGTGTATCAGGGCTTAATTAACTCGCCCAGGGCTACTCTGAGCCACGCTCAAATATGGAAACTTTTGAAAGATAAATTTGCGCGAAATTAAGCAAATTTCGAGGGAAAATCGAGGTGTGGATAAGGAGTCGGGCGAGTTACGTGTTGTCAAGTGTTGTGTGTGTGGGTGTGTGAGGCAGGAGGGAAAGACAGCCACTTGGGTCAAAGGAGTGACACCTGACAGCCACTGAAGTGCTGGCTCACTGCGACGCAGCCGTCACTGACTGACCCCCTCTCCCCCCACCCCACCCCCCACTCCCCCCTCTTCCCGATACCCAGGAGGCGTTAGTTACAGGTAGTAGACCTCCCTGGTCAGTGGCTCCCTACAACCTGCTACCTATTTAGTGAGAGAGAGAGAGAGAGAGAGAAGAGAGAGAGAGAGAAGAGAGAAGAGAGTGAGAGAGAGAGAGAGAGAGAGAGAGAGAAGAGAGTTTTTCGACTGATGCGACGAGAGACTATTGGTGGTCTAGTCGGGTAACTACGACTAGCTGAGGTCGGAATCTCTGAAGTCGTTGTTGATTAAGGTCGTTGATATGATAGTTAGGAGGCACACACACACACACACACACTTTCTCTCTCTCTCTCTCTCTCTCTCTCTATCTATCTCTCTCCTTCCTATTTTCCCAAATTTTCTTTTCTCCTCATTCTGTTTTAGTCTGTTTCTTCTCCTTTCTCCCAATTTTGGCCTATTTTTGCACTCCCTTCCTTTTTTTTTTGCCCACCACTTCTATCTTTCCTATTTTGGTTCATTCCCTCGTTCCTTCTTTTCAGTTTTGGTCCATTCCTCCATTCCTTCCGTCCAGTTTTCGTCGTTTCTTTCATTTCGCTGTTCCTGTTTGTTTACGTCCATTCCTTGATTCCTTCCTTCCCGTTCTGGGTCATTCCCTTGTTCCTCGCCTACATTCCTTCACCTGTTTGTACATTCGCTTTTCTCCAACCACCTGCAAATACTCCCTTCTACCTCCTAACCTCCAAATCCACCCCTGCTCCTCCTCCTCCTCCAAATACGCTCCTTCGTACCCCTTCCTCCAAATCCTGCACTTTTTCTCCATCCTCCAAATATCCCCTTCTTCGCCTGTCTCCAAATCCACCCCTTCTTTCCCTCCCCCCTTCCAAATCCTCCCCTTCTTTACTCTGCTCCTCCAAATCCACCACTTCATCCCTCTGCAAATCCTCCCCTGCTTTATATTCCTCCTCCAAATCCACCCTGTCTTCCTCCTTCCCCTCCATATCCACCCCGTCTTCCCCCTTCCCCTCCAAATCCACCCCGTCTTCCCCATTCCCCCTCCAAATCCACCTCCCCTTCACCACCTCGACCCTCGGCCAGCTTTAAGCCAATTACTTTGCCAAACTTTTTTTTTTCCCCCCGCCAAGATATTTTCTTTTTTTTTTTAATTGCCGTAGATTGCATTATTCGTCTTAATGCAAGGCAGGAGCTGGGGTTCTGCGGTACAAAGAAAGATGAGGGAGTTAAAATGACTCCCCCACCCCCACAGAGTGGTTCTGTGCCCCCTCGGTAACCCCTCCCCTCCCCCCCCCCTTCGCCCTATTATCCACTCGACTCAGTTTTCACCCCCTTTATGTGAGGTAATAAACCTCACCCCGTTTTCTTTATGGTGAAATGTACATATTCATCTCCGAACTCTTTATGTAATTAAATGAATACTTGAACACTTATTCACCCAACTCTGTACTTTATACATTCATTTATATTTTAGCTGGTAGTTTGTAGAATATGAAGGTTTATAGAATTATGTATCCTTGTTTTTGACTTATTCATTCGTACTATTTGTTTTGCATATGTTTAGGTAGCCTTGTAGAATAGCATAGTGACACCTGTTCAGGCGGGAAGCTTTAGCGTAGAATTAGGGCTAGAGCTTCGTGCTAGGTCCTGAGCTTAGTGCTAATCCCTGAGTGAATGCTAGGACCTGATGTGATGGCCCAGCTTTCGCCATAGTAAACATCAACGTGTCAGCCAAACTTGACTAGGGATTCGAAAACGTGTTCAGTCTACTCTTCTATCTGTGGGTCGTTGTCAGCCAGCCAAAATGATCAAATATTTTCAGATTGGAATTATAAGTTCCTTCACAGGGCAACTTCTGCGTAATTTTTGAACTGAATGATGATCTATAATCGTTTTTCTCTGTTTGTTGTACTGTTTCAAATCCTGCTATAGATACCTCGGGTTGCGTTAGGTGTTATTCTTTCCATTAGTTGATATCTTTTACTGTCGTAGTTAAGCGGATTGCACGCTTTTGTGACGTCGGTCTGTAAGTCGTCCATCTGTCTGCCTCTCTGCTCACAGTATCTAAACTGAAAGTGGAAAATGTTAGGAAATTTAAGTCTAGTATAGACAAAATACTTTAGTTGATCAAAGGATCCCAGGGTTATAGTTATTGATCTATAGCCTGTAAGACAACTTTGAGTTCTCGTCAAGTTTTATATATATACTGAAAGACCAAATTGGGCTTATGTTTTCGCGGTCAGGAAGTAAAAAAAAATGATCAAAGAAAAGGTGAAGTTGATTAATTAGTTCCTGCTGCTGGGGGCGTGGGGTGACCCAACACCTGTGTTCGCCAGCCGTTCGCCACACGAACGCCAGCTTATCCTTCCGCACTTTGCTGTTATCCGGACGACCGTTCGCCAGGTATCCATTATCTTGTACTACCATTATCTAGATGAAGGATTATCCAGGTTGTCATTATAGGCAAGCTGTCCCCACGCCGGGACCCATTTTCTCCTGGTTTATGTCTGTATTTATCAGGGGCCTGGTACTTCCTGGACCATCCGCTACCAGGAGCCTGGTAGTTCCTGGACCATCCACTACTAGGAGCCTGGTAGTTCCTGGACCATCCACTACCAGGAGCCTGGTAGTTCCTGGACCATCCACTACCAGGAGCCTGGTACTTCCTGGACCATCCACTACCAGGAGCCTGGTAGCCCCTAGACCCGACCACATCCAGGAGCCTGGTACTTCCTGGACCATCCCCGTGACTGTTCCAGCTCCCCATCCCGTTTTCTATCTTCCACTCCTGTTCCTCCTCGCCCCGTTCTCTTTTAATCTTCCCCTCTGGCCTCCGCTCCCTTTATTGCTCCCTCTCTCTCCTATTTCTCCTTCCCTTCGCTCGCTTTTAACCCTCTAATCTCTCCCCCTCCCCCCAACCCCAACCCCACTGACGTCTTATCTATTGATCCATCTTTCTTTATTTCTGTCATCTTCTGTTTCTCTTCCCCTCTTTTGTTTCTCTTCCCCTCCTCTGTTTACGTTCCCTTCTTCTGTTTCCGTTCCCCTCTTCTGTTTACGTTCCCCTCTTCTGTTTCCGTTCCGTTCCCTTCTGTTTCTGTTCCGTTCCCTTCTTCTGTTTTTGTTCACCTCTTCTGTTTACGTTCCCCTCTTCTGTTTACGTTCACCTCTTCTGTTTACGTTCCCCTCTTCTGTTTCCGTTCCCCTCTTCTGTTTCCGTTCCCCTCTTCTGTTTCCGTTCCCTTCTTCTGTTTCTCTTCCCCTTTTCTGTTTCTTTTCCCCTCTTCTGTTTCCGCTCTCTTCTTCTGTTTCTGTTCACCACTTCTGTTTCTACTTATTTCATCCCTTCGCTTTCTGTTCCCCACGGATAACCCATTCTGCTCCTTCCTCTTCCCCTTTTCTGTTCCCGCTCCCGCCCTTCTACTTTCTGTTCCTTTCTCTTCTACTCCTCACTTGCCTCTCCTTCATTCGTTGCCCCCATTCTGTTTCTCCGCTCCTTCTTCTGTTCCTCATTTCTTTATGCCCTATGTTTCTGTTACTCTTCCCCATTATATTCGTCTGTCATTCTAATCTCTCTCGTCTGTGCCCCACCAGTGGGCGCTGTAGGAGTCTTGCCCCGTGTTTTCAATGAATTTTCCCCCCTTTTCACCATTCACGTTTTCCTTCTTTTTCTCCTTCGCGTTTTCTGTGGTCTTGGCGCCCTCGGCACATGCTCGTCTCTCCTTTCCTCTACGTTTTCTTTCGCTCCTTTTCGTTTGCTGGTCTTTAGTTCCCTCCTCACCTTCCGTCCGTTTCCCCCCCCCCCTCTTGCCGGCTGTTATTATCTTATTTGGGGTCTCTCTCTCTCTCTCTCTCTCTCTCTCTCTCTCTCTCTCTCTCTCTCTCCGGGAGAACGATGCAAGACGTCCTGCTGATACCGTGGAATGCGATCATACAGGAGGGGATGGACGCTGTCGGTGTGGAAGGCAGGGCGGTAGAGGGAACCCGGAGCATGCTGGGGGGATGGATAGATAGAGGGAGACTACGTGGCAGGGATGGAGTATAGCACGATGGAGCGTCTGGAACTACTGAAGGACAGGGTTACTTGCACAGGTACCTGGCGTTGCTTTCCTTAAAGAGCTACCTGGCGTTGGCTCTAAAAGAGCTACTACCTGGCGTTGATCCTTAAAGAGCTACTACCTGGCGTTGATTCTTAAAGAGGTACCTGGCGTTGATCCTTAAAGAGCTACTACCTGGCGTTGATCCTTAAAGAGCTACTACCTGGCGTTGATCCTTAAAGAGCTACTACCTGGCGTTGCTCTCTACCCCTTTGGATAGCAGCATATATCCTAGATATGATCTAGATTGCTAATTAGATTTAGTTCTGACTATCTT
This sequence comes from Panulirus argus, assembly GCA_038088735.1. NCBI lineage: Eukaryota > Metazoa > Arthropoda > Malacostraca > Decapoda > Palinuridae > Panulirus > Panulirus argus. Next base: position 10,046 of record JAYMFT010194746.1, read on the forward strand.
ATGGCCCAGTACATTATTTTTTAATATTTTCCGTAAATCTGTTGTGTTAGTTTTGTTAGACACGGAGGAACTTGGATGGCATTGTCCACATCTGTGGCTCACGTGAGTCCCGTCTCCGGCTTTAGCCGATCGACGCTGAAGACACGTCGTTTCCAGGAACTGAGCCTCTGTCTTCCATGAATCTCGAATTCAATATCTTAATGTGGCACGGGCGAGAGTACGCCTCGGTCGAGGACACGGCGACTGAAAAGGTAGAGCGGTGAGTTTTTTTTTAAGAAGGAAGAAGAATGCGTGAGTTGTCAGTCTTTGTTAACCCAACTCCTGGAGGTAGAAAGGTTATAGAAAGATGGAAAAGACGAGAGAGAAGAGAGAGAGAGAGAGTGAGTTCCACAGCCTCGCCTTTCCAGGGAGAGAAGACAGGGATTCAATATTTAATGTGTGTACATCTGGTGTTCTCAGATTTATCGAAGAACGAGCGTTGCTCTGTTAAGGAAAACGCGTTTCCAGGACAGCATTATCAAGATTCCAGAAGGACAGACGGGTGTTACCTCCACGTTGGCCAGGCCCCAGTAAAGTGTGTCTTACCGGAGCCGCCTCTGGCCTATCTCCTCCAGGCTGTATCTGTACGTAACTGGTGTGAACATTGGGTCGCCATGTGGGCTCGGGCTCCAGAGTGTCTCCTTCTTAATTAACACAGACATCAGGATATTCCCGGCTAAGGCCCCCCCCCCCCACCGCGCCTTAAATTTCCAGCACGTGTAGCTGGAAGCGCTTCATGTTAGCGGGCCCGAGGCACTCAGGGTGATAAGCTGGAAGACGCGCTTGTGTCTAATGCCTCCGTGCCTGTTGTTGTGTGCAGCGCTGGGCCCGAAATGGATAAGATTTACACGAGGAACGAGTGTATTTCGAACTGCGAGATTTCCAGTACCGGGATCTGTAACGTTCCAGCCAGCTGTTAGAATGAGAAAAGGAGACATCTGCAGCATGCTTGACCTGCGTTGGAGGGTATTCCATAATGGCAACTGACACTTCCAGGACTGCTGGAAGCCTCACGGGTCAGAGGGACGCGGCTGAAGTGATTCCAGAAAAGGAAGGATCTTCTTAACTCGAGCCAGTAACCGGCTGGAACACAGAGAGTCCAGTCTTGAAAGAAGCGATTCCACATGAAGGAGAACTGGAAGACCAGACAACCATTCCATGAAACTCATTTCTCTGTCCACCTGGAACAATCTTTTCTGGTTTGTCAACACATTATTCGATATTGTTCAAGTCATTTTTCTACCATCCTGTGTCCTCATCGTATCCTCATTGTCATGAGGGTCAGCACTGCCACCTTTGGACACGAAGGCGTGACCTTTCTCTTGCCAACTTTTATAATTCCAGTTTATATATATTTTTTTTCTACCTCATTAAGACTAAACTACCTCTCTTTCCTGGCCTCATGAACCAACCTTCATCTTTTCCTTTCTCATTCTTCCTTTCTTCCCACACTTTCTCGCATCTTTCGTGCTACCATTACTTGCCACTCATTCTTATTGATTACCTTTTATTGTGGATGCATATAGACTCCTTTTCATGATTACGTATAATCATTATGATCGTCTTTCTCCAGCCCTCTGTAATTGTGTCATTTGAAGGATTGGTCGCAATGGAGAGTAATTTTCTGTAAGTGGAGCTTCCGACAGGATATATGTATATATATATATATATATATATATATATATATATATATATATATATATATATATT
>JAYMFT010194757.1:0-11793 GCA_038088735.1 Panulirus argus
GAGAGAGAGAGAGAGAGAGAGAGAGAGAGAGAGAGAGAGAGAGAGATGTGAAAGAAGGTCTGAGGTGATTTAGAAGTGACTTATCCTTGTGACCCACTAGTTGTTGGACATCTGGGTGCAACTTTGAAGTGTCATTATGTGGGTTTGATGTAAAACAAATTATACAATATATCGTTGTGTGGAAACCTTTTTTCCAGTTCCATTGTAGAAAGTATTCTTTAGAACATCTGAGACTATAGGGTTGACCTATAAATTCAGCTTTTGCAGTTCAACTTTCTCTAAGTTTTCCACGAAATAAAACTGATGCTGGTCGAATTCATTCGCCAAAGATGTGTGGGACAGCCGGTGACCCAACCGAAGACTCGTCTCTTGTTGTTCAGGTAATAACGGAGCCGCTGGGAAACACAGGATTTCTTTCCAAAAAGCATCACCGCTTTTCTGTCGTTGGTTCTTTATTTACGATTCTATTAGGGGAAGAGAGTACCTGGACAACTGCAAATACTGCATTCCTCTACCATGTAGTGGACAATATATATTCCCCTAGCGAACGGTTTGTCTGTGCAGTTTTCTCGTAAACTATTAAAACTGGTGTCAGCCAGACAATATACTACATCAACCCAGTAATTTACTTTTTTTATGTTGAATGCTCCAGTCACGGACAAAAGTCCACATGAAGGCCGGGCCTTAATTGAAATATAGAGAGAATTGAGAAAGGGGGAAAAACAGACAGGGAAAGTATTCATAAATTTCTGAGAAAGTGAAAAGCATGTCTCTTGAAATGAGCCAGGTCATAGTTATTGGGAAAGGCATGAGAAGGTAGAGAGTTCCAAAGCTTTGACGTGTTGGGAAAGAAGTATTTATGCTTAGAAGGGGCTGCTGGAGGGGGAAGTGCCGTTAGAATAGATATATTTATGAGAGTATGATCTAATGAACCAAATTGGGGGCGATATTGTGTATTTACAGCGAGAAGATCTGAAGGTGAAAAACAAATCCTGAATATTAGGAGAATGGTCATAGCAGTCAGGTATATGGTTAGGGTGGGAGATAATTTGCTCTAAACCATCGAGAATGGAGAACGCGAGGGCTTCGATCCCTCCACCATCCGTATGGGAGGAAGTCAACCATTCCTTATGGTGAACGTTGAAATCCCCGAAATAAAGGATCTCGGCTTGCGGGTGAGAGGATGTCACAGTCTCATGGTAAGAGTTTAGATAGTCGAAGAAGGATATAAAATTTGTAAAATTAGGAGAGCAATAGGCGAAACAGAGGACAAATGTGGTAGTAGGGTGACAGACTTTGAGCCACATAACATCAAAGTTTGGAGACTCAAGGTCCTTGAGGTGTGCAACAGACGCGTTTTGTTGGAGTAAGCACGAAAACTACCTTTGAATCGGAAAGGTGAGTGGATATTATAGTAAGATATGAAAAAGGGACTAGTGAGAACATCATTAGACAACTATGTCTCAGACAAAAGTAAGATATTAGGAGAGGTACTAGACAGATGGTGTTCAACTGAGGAGAGGTTACTAAAGAGACCACGAGTGTTGGTGTAGTGAATAGAAAAGGAGGAAGGTCTCACAGAAAGGGAAAAGTTATGGGAGGGGCGGGTACTACTACTGCTAGAGCCTTCCCTCTCATTGGCAGTAGAGTCAGGCTAAAACCCGGAGATTCTTAGCACCCCATGATGCCGTGGACTAGGGGCCACAGATTTGACGGACACTGTCATCATGAGCTTATAAATGTTAAAGCGGAGAGGAATTGGCAAGAGTACTTATGTGAAAAAAGTAATAATAATAAGCAAGTTATGATTAGGTGTGTGGTGCTTGAAAGAAGAAGATGGCAGGACTAGCCCGGTAGTCCCGTTTTGATGAGACAGGAAGTAAGACCAGCAATCCTGACATGGAGAGTGTAGGATGGTTCCGAGCACCACTTTTAACGCTTCTCAGTCAGGACGGTAGTACCACCCTGGGTAGCTGTTGTCGACAACCCACTTCCTAATATTAAACCTGCAAGCTATTTTTTTACCTGTTTCCTACCGGCGTGTTGCTAGAGGGAGTGGAGGGTGGGAAGAGAGCTTTTTATTTGCTTGCTATTCTTTGCTTCTACCTTGGGTATGTGTGGTCTATGTATCTATGTAACAAATGAATACACTGGTTGTTCAGAGACACTTACCTATCAAACCTCTCAGTTTCTGTTGATGTTTGGCTTTCATTTTTGTTATCTCCTTGAACATCACCCAGTAACAATGAATATCACCCAGTAACATTGATCATCGCCCTGTAACAATGAACATCACCCAGTAACGATGATCATCGCACAATGACAATGTGACTCGCTCATCATCTCGAGTTCAGACAACATCCAGTTGTAGTAAGGATCTCAGGATTACGTGTTCACTCCAGCATTCATGGTGACACTTCACACTTTGTTTTGCCTTACGTGCAATCATTAGAGAAGAACTTAACGCATAGCACAGTTGATGAAAAGGAAGATTATCTTCTAGGGAAATACTATTCCTACGTGACGGAAACACGGTTCTTTATATAACACAGGCACCGAAAACCACAAGAACAAAGAGAAACGACTTTCGTATATCAATTCAGACAAAGTAACAGGAAACTATATGCATTAGACAGTATATACAGGAGACATACCCAGACAGAGGCCTTAGTGAGGTGGTCTGAGGTAACCTTGGACCTGATCTGTCCACTTTATGTCACGTCTTTCATCAATGTATCGCATCAAAAATGCCCTAGGCTAAAAATTCTTTTTTCAAAGGATCTGGCGGTTAAACAATACTGTCACAATACTTCTTTCCAAGACACAGTTTGTATTTGCTATGATGAAAGTGTCTCTTCAGGGTATATGGTTGTCAGGAGAGGTTTTGTGTTGGTCAATACGTGTTACAAACCGTTTCCCAAGTCTGAGGAACATTAAACCTGTTAAAACCTTCACAAGGATTTCTATATAAGTTACCAGACACTTTCGTAGGGTTAGATTAGACCTTACCTTACCTTACCATCCTGGTCAGGAAGTCCCTCCTATCTTCTGTCAGGCTGCCAAAGCGACCATCGGACGGAGCGACAGGCCATAAAGTATGGTGATGCTGTGTGTGTGTGTGTGCGTGTGTGTGTGTGTGTGTGTGTGTGTGTGTGTGAGTGTGTGTCTATGTGGGCAGAGTCAAGGGCGATTGAACAGTAAGTGTTTAGTGCATTCACTGTGGTAGCCGTATCGTGGGCATGGAGGTTCTTGTGACGTGCTGAAACGGTGCTTTTAATGTCTGAGTGAGGGAAGGAAAGAGTAACTCACGTATGTCTGGGAAGCGTAGTTTCTGATGAGTGTAAAGCCGGCAGAGTAGTGTTTAAGACTGGGTTGGGAAGCCATTAAGTGCGAGTCGGGTCATTTCGGTGTGTATATGCTGTCATTTTTTTGTTTGTTTGGTTAGGAGGAAGAGATATGTAAGTATATGTTTCTGAAGTACGAGGCAGAGGCCAGTCTTCTATTTCTGTCTGAGGGATGGTTGTAGGTTATGGAGTGATTTGGATAAGAAGGGTCTAATGCTGTTAGATGATGAGGCATCGGGAGAATCTTTGTTTCTTTGTGCTGGTTCTGAATGTCTTTAGTTGCCTGGCATTCAGTAAATGTTCTGAACGCTGTGAATTGCATGTTTTGCAGCACTGCCATTTTCTTCTTTTAACAGGATGGTTAACCAAGCGGGTGAGGCGTATTTTATAGTAGAACGGATGAAGTTATGATGGTAGAAGTTCAGAATCACCCCAGTCAGGAAAGACCTTAGGTTCTGAAAACTCTAAGACTGTTAGGGATGTAGCTGATCATGTCATCAACAATGTTATGATGATCAAAGAATCTAAAGTAGATCAGGCTAATCGTCTTGGAGATGCTGGGTTGGACAGGCGAACCACTCAGAGTGATATTAGAGTCAAGAGAACTTAAATCTATAGTCCTAAATAAGGCCAAACATCTGAAAAGGATATCAGGATATGAGAACTTAGCAAAGTCGACTTAGGAAAACCAGAAAGAGATAGAAATAAGAAAGCTCGGGATGGGCTAAAACAGCTTAGGCGGGAGGGCGAAGGGAACTCATTATAAAGATCGGGGTAGTTACAGTGAAACTCCCAAGCGCCAAGGCACAGGGAGAGAGGGATTAGATGTAACTGTAAATGATGATCCTGCTGTAAATTGTGCACATAATGTTATTGTTCGGGTTGGTACTGAAGTACTAGTTGAGGTTCAGCTTCCAGTTGACTTTCAAGTCCCAGTTAATATTTAAATTAGTCAGGATGTTTAGGTTCAAAGTAACCCTCGCAGTGATTTTGCACCGGAAGGTAAATCAGCAACAACACTGCATAAACTTTTCTACTATGCTACAATGCAAGGAGCCTTGATAACAGAGTCGCAAAAATGCTGTGTTACGCATACGACCTGACCTAGATGGTTATGAGATATTCAGGAATGACAGGAAACACAGAAAAAGAGATGGTTGTTTAGCGTACATCAGGCCAAATCTAGATGCCTTGCTAGATGATGAGCTCACAAATACAGGTGACGCCAAAACTCTATGGGTAGTAATTCCTATAACCAAAGAGACCATGGTCATGGGTATCTGCCAGCACAGCACTTTCGCCACAGAGAGGAGGCTGAGGGGGGGGATGAACAGAATCTGCATACACTGTCACAGAGGCCGGCAGTCAGTACCAATCTGTTGTCATTTCTGGGGATTTAAACATGATTCCATTTATTGGAAGACACTTCATGCTGAAGCAGGAGGCCATCTCTTTTTAGAGCTTATTCATTACCTTTTTCTAACACATTTCATGGAGCCTTCAAGAGATAAGCTTATACTGACCTAGTCTTGTCTTCCACTACATTAATGATTGACAACATTACTGTTAGAAACTACTAATACTACAACAAGGCAGACTATAATGGCAAGAAAAGATATCTGGGTCAAGTTGAATGGAAAATTCTGATGAATGGCCTCAGTGTTCGTACAAAGTTTGAGCTGTTAAACACGTGGCTGAAGAAGTTGCTACGATTGTCCCCAAGAAGTCAAGAAAAGCAAAGGATAGAAACTTTCGTAAGTCAACAGAAGGATAGAAAAAACACAAAGAAAGGAGTGATATTTATGAAAAAGATACAGACAATCCACAAAGCATCAACAATATATACAATGTAAAAGACAACAAAGCAAATAAAGAAGTGAAGAAAGCTCTGAGGATAGTGTAACAGATAGTGTAGTTCCCACGGAATGGAAGAGCACCAATTATTTAAGAAAGGCTAACATAGCTTAACATCAAATTACAGACCTTTTAGTTTAGCAAGCTAAGTCAGTAAAGTAATGGAGGCCATTCTAAATGGCGCTATTATTGTCACACTAGGTCCACTTCAAGCTTGTCTAGTGCAGTCAACATGGATTTTTAAAAGGTCGTTCTTGCTTCACGAATCTACTTCAGTTCTTGGAGAAAGTCAACAGATACATTGACGAGAAACATTAGGAAAGTAAAAGCTCACCGACTCTCTGGCAAAACTGCAAACTGGATAGACGGATAGCTCAGGGAACGTAAACAGAGAGTGGTTATCGGCGGACTGTCGTCAAACTGGTTTCTTGTAAAGAGCGGTGTGCCACAGGGCTATGTGCTGTGACCGATATTATTCATTATATATATTAATGACACTAACATTGGCATAGTCAGCTCTCCGTCCAATTTCGCAGATGACACTAAGTTCAGAAGAATAGCTTCAGTAACTGATGCTGCCTACATACACGAAGACTAAGAGCCATGTTTGACTGGTTCATTGAGTGGCAAATATGATTCAACCCAGACAAGTGTGCTGTGTTACATGTGGGACACAATAACCCACGGTTTAATAAGCAGTTCTTAAAAGTGACGATGCAATGTGCAACTGCTAGGAGAGCTAACTAAGCCTTGAGTATGATCAAAAGGGCCTTTGTTTACAAAGGGAAAGATCTCACTTAGACTATTGCATACAAGAAAAAAAATATATTGATCCACTAGAGATGGTACAAAGGAAAGGAAGTAAGATGATACCTGCGTTCAGAACCATGGAGTTGATCAGAGGCTCAAAAGGCTGAAGCTGACAATATTAGAGACAAGATGTCTTCGAGCCGACCTTGTAGAAGTGATTGAAATTCTAAGCTGTCACGTAGAATTTGGCTGACAACATTCTTCACTATGAGAGAAACTTTCACGAGAGGACACCCATATGAACTGTTCAAACATTATGTAAAGTTGGATGCTAGGAAGTATCTTTTTTCGCAAAGAGTCATTGACCAGTGGAATGATCTTTCCTTTGCAGCAGTGACAGCTGGTAATATAAATGCCTTAAAAAATATCCCCTCGACAAGTACCTAAGATACAGAAAGGGGGTTTAAACGAGCTATAGAACATCTGGCCCCCAGCCTCGCCGCCTTCTGCTTCGAGACGTCCTCGCTTCTTAAGAAGTGGAGGACTCAAGTAAATCTTAGTCATTCTTTCCTCACTCATCCTCTCTATTTGTCTATACCATTTCAGTACACCCTCTTCAACTCTCTCATACATACTTCTCTTACTACCTCACCTTTCTCTTACCCTACCACTTTTTATTCAAGAAACCCTCCTCGCATCACATACTGTCCTCAAACATTCCAATTTCAACACATATCCTCACGCCTCGCAACCATAGTGCATCAAAGGGTCTATTATACCATCAAACATACCCATCTTTTCCCTTAAAGACAGCGATCTCTGTTTCAACACATTTGTCAATGCACCCAAGAATTTTGCCCCCTCACCTACCCTCTGGTCCACTTCAGCTCCCATGGTACCATTCGGTGCGTTATCCACTCACAGGTATCAAAAACACTTCCTACAGGTTTTTTCATTCAAACACACTTCAAATGAACTGTTTCTTTTCACTGTTAAACATAATAACCTTGCTTTATTTACAATTAATTTAATTTTTTCCTTTCACCCACTTTCCTAAGATGATACACCAGCTCCTACAATTTTTCACCTGAATCCGTCTCCAGCTCCGATTCATCGGCACAAAACAACTAACTCACCTCTTAGGCTAACCCTTGCTACCCCAAATAGACCGTATCTCACCCCTCTCTCCAAATCCCTTGCTTTCATCTCCCTTACCACCCTTCCATATATAGAATTGACAGCCATGGAACATCACACACCCTTGCAGCATATCCATCTTTACCTGATAACAACTCACTCTTCTCTCCACCTTTTCGCACGTACGCTCTACTTTCCAGATAAAAGCTGTTTACTGCTTCTAATAACTTTCCTCCCACACCATATATACGTAACTTCAGCAATGCATTTCTGTCAGTCCTATCATATTCTTTCTCCAGATAACAAAAATGTCTTATACAAATCTTTTATTTTTCAAAGCAAGCACTTGATCCAAAAACCTTCCACTCCTGAAACCACATTTTTCATCCCCAGTCTGATGCTCTGTACATGCTACCACCCTCTAAATCACCGTTCTCCCATACAACTTACCAGGTACATTCAACAAACTTATCCCTCTGTAACCCGAACACTCACTTTTGTCCCCATTGCCTTTTTACACTGGTACTGTACATGCATTCCGCCAATCATCAGTCTCCTTTCCATGATTCATACATAGAATGAAAATCCTAACTAACCCGGTCAACACCACAGTTCAGCTGCTATACCAAATGCTCTAGCCGCCTTGCCTCATTTCATATTACAAAAGGCTTTCACCTCCTCCTCTCTTTCCACTAAACCTCTTGCCATGCCTCTTTCACCTCACATATTCCAACACCCTACATCTGCCATCCTATCATCAAACACATTCAACAATCCTTCAAAGTACTCACACAATCCCTTCACCTCATCCCTACCTGTTACCACTTCCCAATCTGCTCACCTGACCGATGTTCCTATTTGTTTTCTTAATTTTCTCACGCTACTTAACTCCTTCCAAAACATTTACTTATTATCTCTGAAGTTTGTTGATACTTACCCAACTCTCATTTGCCTTCTTTGCCAGCTCCTTAACCTTCCTCTTGCCTTCCTGTCGCTTTTCATTGTACATTTGCCAGTCACTCGCACTCCTTCCTTGTAGGTAACGCCCATGCACCTCTTTTTTCTCTTTCACTCGCAACTAAACTTTTAGATCCCATCACTTAATACCCTTTCTCACATGCCCACCTCCTAACTTCCGCGAGCTACACACTTCCCTCGCACATGTCAGCATTGCTTCCCGAAATACCAGCGTATGTTAGTGCCAGTGAATAGAATAGCAGTATCGAAACATTAATGTTTGTCGGGATCCTCTTATCCAACACACCTTGACGTATGTCCAGGGAGCCTCTCATCTAACACACCTTGGCGTATATCCAAGGAATCCTCTCACCCAACACACTTTGACGTATGTCCAGGGATTCCCGTCTGCCAACGTACATAGACGTATGTCCAGTGGATCCTGTCTGCCAACACACCTTGACGTATTTGTTTCCACGATGGGTAAGAGCAGGCCGCCGTCCCATAAAGCCTGATCACTCAAGGTTTTGTCTGCCTCGTATATTAAGACTTATTGTTTTCTTTTCCCACCATGTAAGAAGGACAGGCATCCCTGTAGGAATGCCCCATAAGGTTGCTCGTATTTCAGGACTTTACTTATTTCCATCCTTCTGGGCCTGCTGCTCAGCCTTGGTGTTTGGGCCGCTTTCCGTCCAGCCGACCCATCTCATTCCTTCAAGAAACTCCCCCTTACTTTTCTCTACATAAATAAATATAAACCTGTCATTTTCACACTCATACCAAGATATATATCCCGAGGACAATAATGGAAAGTCCAGGTTACTTGTGGGAGGCCAAGACATCTTACGTGTCGATCCAGTCTTGATATATTCATGTCTTGACATACATAGCGCACACGTATACATATGTCCATATCCTTGCAGCAAAAGATATTTCCCGAGAACAGTAATAAATAGTCCATAGGAGTGGTTGGCGGCTGCGTCATGTGGCGTGTCGACACAACAACTGGAGATGGAGTGCGGGTCTCGGCGGACCTCACCACCAACGCTGAAGAAGCGCACCCTTTTCTCACAGTCTTGGTCGGCCGGTGTCCACATACATTTATCATGTTTGCGGGCGGAAAACACGGCCTCCATCCTCCAGAGTCTTTTTCCTCATCCAGGCTACCGAAGAAAAACAGGAGGATATAAATCCTCGTGGATTAGGGGATCATATGTTCACTCGTCTGTTATTATAGTTAATTAAGGGGAGACTTTGAGTGAAAGGTTGGAGGTGAACATTTTCTGTACGATGTACGTTTTCTTTTTTCTTCTTTTTCCGTCATTACCTGTTGCCTGATGAACAAGTGTATGTCACCAAATGCAAGGCATGAAAAAGTTATCCAACACGATCCTGACATACTGCTAGGATCATTTGATCGTTGTTTTTGACGGGACTTTGAATTCTAATTGAAGTTGTCCCTCTGTTCCTTACGGCAGAATCCACCCGCAGTTTTTAACCGCCTTTGTTTGAAAAGATTCTCTACTTTCCTTCCGGCTCTGAGGAGAGGAGAGGGAGGAAGCTGTGTGGTAGTACCAGACATTAGACCCAGAGCCAGCCTGAGTTCGGAGACACGGGTTTATGGTTTTGTGTGGGAATACAACAGATCTTTTAGTTCTCTTTCATTAGATGACATAGGCTAAAAGTTGTCCTATGTCTGTTATACTTTTAGTGTTACACTTGAAGATGATGATGATGATGATGATGATGATGATGATGATAATAGAATAAAGAATTTGATTTGTTCCGGTAACAACGGAGAATTTATTGTGCACCCCAAACTCATCCTGTGAGCGGTAGCGAAAAAGAATTACAGGGGTCACAAAGGGTCTTAGTCAGACCCCAGTGGGTTGATATTACATTGGATGTTACAATTCGTACCAGGAGTTCCATTACGTACATTACATAGTTTCATATGGTAAGTCTTACCTACTTCATGCAAACAGTAGATACAGACTTAAAATTTCAGTTATCATGTGCCTAACAATAAGGTGTTGTGACATTTCTTGCAGAATTTGTTTAGATCTCTCCCTTAAAGGCTCTATATTATCACATTCTAAGACACAGTGTTCTAGTTTGTGTCCAAATCTTTACATGAAGAGCAATACATATCCCATAATTTCGATATATATATATGGGAACATCGGTGAAGGGGGCAAGGGGGGGGGGGGGAAATGATGACGGGTAGTGATGAAGTGTGGATGAGAGGGAGTGAGCATTTTGAAGGATTGTTGAATGTGTTTGATGATACGGTAGCATGTGTAAGGTGTTTTGTTCGGGGTGGTATGCAAAGTGAGAGAGTCAGGGAGAGTGGTTTGGAAGAGAGAGGAGGTGGTAAAGCCTTGCCGAAGATGATGTCCGGCAAGGCGATGGGATTGGATGGAACTGCATGTTGAATTTATTAAGAAAGGGGGTGACTGTGTTTTTGATTGGTTGGTAAAATATTCAATGTACTATGGATCATGGTGATATGCCTGAGGATTGGCGGAACACATTAATAGTGTTATTGTACAAAGGCTATGGGGATAAAAGTAACGTTCAAACTACTGAGGTATAAGTTCGTTGGCTCTTCCTGGAAAACTGTATGGAAGGGTATTGAGTGAGAGGGTGAAGGCATGTACAGAGCATCGGACTGAGGAGGAGCAGTGTGGTTTTATAAGTGGTAGAGGATGTGCGAGTCAGGTGTTTACTTTGAAGACTTTGTGTGAGAAATACTTAGAAAAACTGATGGATTTGTATGTAGCTTTTATGGGTCTGGAGAAGGCATATGATAGGATGATAGAGATGTTTTGTGGAAGGTCTTATAAATATATGGTGAGGGAGGTAAGCTGCTAGAAGCAGTGACAAATTTTTACCAAGGGTGTAAGGCATGTGTATGTGTAGGAAGAGAGGAGAGAGTTTGGTTCCCAGTGAAGGTCGCCGGCGGCAGGCGTGTGTAATGTCCTCATGGTTGTTTAATTTGTTTATGGATGGAGTGGTGAGGTAGGTAAATGCAAGAACTTTGGAGAGAGGTGAGAGTAAGCATTCTGCTGGGGCTGATATGGCCTGGGAAGTGAGTCAATTGTTGTTTGCCGATGACACAGCAGTGGTAGCTGATTCGTGTGAAAAACTGTAGAAGACGGTGACTGATTTTGGAAAAGTGTGTGAAAGGAGAAAGTTGAGAGTAGATGTGAATAAGAACAAGATTATTAGGCTCAGCAAGGATAAAGGATAAGTTAACTGGGATGTAAGTTTGAACGGAGAAAAAATGGAGGAATTGAAATGTTTTAGATATCTGGTAATGGACTTGGTAGCGAATGGAACAATGGAAGCAGAAGTGAGTAGTAGGGTGGGGGAGGGAGCGAAGGTTCTGGGATCGATAAAGAATGTGTGGAAACAGTGTGCATTATCTTGGGGAAAAAAATGGGTATAATTGAAGGAACAGTAGTTCCAACAATATCATATGGCTTCGAGGCATGGGCTATAAATAGGGATGTACGGAATAGAGTGGATGTGTTGGAAATAAAATGTTTGAAGGCAATAGGTGGTGTGAGGTGGTTTGATCGAGTAAGTAATGTAAGGGTAAGAGAGATGTGTGGTAATAAGAAAAGTGTGGTTGAGAGAGCAGAAGAGGGTGTGTTGAAATGGTTTGGACTTATGGAACGTATGAGTGAGGAAAGGTAGACAAAGAAGATATATGTTTCAGAGGTGGAGGGAACAAGGAGACGTGGGA
>JAYMFT010194768.1:0-11793 GCA_038088735.1 Panulirus argus
CAAAAGAGGGGAGTTTAGAGATGAGACCCCAATGCCACACCCTGTCAAAAGCCTTAGATATGTCAAGGGCAACTACACATGACTCCCCAAAATCTTTCAGGGATGATAACTAAACATTAGTAAGACAGGAAAGAATATCACCAGAGGATCTTGCTTTACAGAAGTCATACTGGTGATCAGAGAGAAGACTGTGATTTTTGAGGTGCTTAAGGATTTTGTGTTCAGAGAAGGGAGCACTTTTTGAAAAGTCCAAAAAGAGATTACAAGAAGGGGCATAGGATTAGGAAGAGGAGCATCAGGAGGTGAAGGAATGTTAGAGTCATCCAAGGGGGAGTTTGAGGAGAAATGAGAACCAAAGAGATTTGCTTTGTCTATGGGAAAGACAGCTATAGTACCATCAGAGAGAAAATGTGAAGGGAATGTAGAGCAACTGAAGTTATTTGAGATGCCCTTAGCTAAACACCAGAAAGACCTATCAGTGAAGGATGAGGAGGGGTTATTGCACTTCCTTTGAATAAAGGAATGCTTTACCTAGTGGATAACATGCTTGTGGCAATTATAGGCAGTGATAAAAGCTGAATGGGGGAGCCAGAGGTAGAAGATTTTTCCATGGCCGATATGCCTGATCCTTGCCTGAATGGCCTAGAACAATTTATTGCTTAATTCTATGTTATGTCCTTTGATCGTCTTATTCATCTTCTGAAGAACTGTTAAATTCCTATATCATTAACCTCTTTTAAAATCTTTAAACTCTTCTCTCTTCTATAGCACACACAAAAAATATAAAGCCTCTACCCTTTCCCTGTAACTCAGCTCTCCTAATTCTGGTTCCCTCTTTCTTGCCCTTCTCTGGAACTTCTCTGTTAACTCTTTGTGATTCTTTAGGTGCACAGGAAAAACACAGGAAGTTTATATATATATATATATATATATATTATTTATTTATTTATTATACTAGATCGCTGTTTCCCGCGTCAGCGAGGTAGCGCCAGGAAACAGACGAAGAAATGGAAGGAGTGATAAGCGAGATGAAAGCAAAACTACTGAGAGAGGGTGGAGAGATGAAATGTGGCGGTAAGATATGGTGGCTAGTGGCAAGCCTGTTTGCAGATGATACTGTATTGTTTGCTCTAAATGAAGTGGAGTTGCAAAAGGTCATAAATGTTTTATGATGTGTGTTATTGTAAGCAACTGAAGGTAAATGCAAGTAAAAGTAAATTAATGGTGTTTGAGAGGAAACAAAGTGAAAGTATAGATTTTGTAAAACCATATATAGTGAAAGAAGAATGTGTACTAAATTGTGCTTTGGATATGTGGGGAAAAAACTGGAAGGTGAGAGAATTTAAATATATAGGAGCTGTTTTAGGTAAGTTTGGTAACATGGAAGGAGAGATAAGGGAGAGAGCAGTACAGAGAAGAAGAGTCACTGGGTCCCTTAATAGAATAATGAAGGGTGGAGGTGTAAGTATGGAAGTGAAGAGAGGATTTAGGGCAGAACAGTCCTCCTAACCCCGACATATGTAGCCTAAACATGGATATGGAATGAATCACAAAGGTCAAAAAGCCATGCAATGGAAATGAGCTATTTGAGAAGAGCATGTGGTATGACTAGATGGAATGAAGAAAGAAATGAAGGCATCTATGGAAGGGTGTATGAGAGATGTAGTATGGCAAGGAATGCAAAGGGAATGAATTGTGGAGTGGCTGAGTGGGTGAAATGTAATACTTGGAGGTGGTTTGGGCATCTGTAAAGAATGCAAGACAGAGTTTACAAGAAAAGTGTACAACAGTACAATCACAGGGATTGGTGTGAGAAGAAGACCACCTGTGCCATGGAGAAACAGAGTGGAAGAGTACTGGTGGGAGAGAATGGTGGAAGAATGCATGGAACGGTGTATGCGGAGGAGACATGTAAGAACAAGGATAAGTGGAGACTCTTTTGCCATGGCCAACCCCTTGACAGCAGGTCCCTAGAGGGAATGGGCAGCAGAGATATAGGTAGATACATAAGACAGTATAGACCTTAGATGTAATTCTGAAAAGTATAATGTAAAGTTATGATGAGTTGGTGAAAACAGACCTGTAACTCATTCTCCTAGGAATAATGATATCTCTATATAAGTTGCCAATTGTTCTCAAACATATTAATCATATAAATTTCTCCTACACTCATTTTTTTTCGTATCTATCTTCAAGTTTCTGTGTGGATATAGTGATTCTAACAAGATCACTTCTTTGGAATTTTGATAATTGTTCTAAAAATGTCATAAAGGGAAACCAAGCAAAACAAAGAGTCAGGAAGGATGTGAGAAAATATCTCTTAACACAAGTTACAGAATTAAATATGTGGAACAAGCTAAATGAAGAAAGAGTAAACACCAAAAACACTAGGAAACTTCAATGCTTGTTTTAGTTGAAATATGAGGAAACAGGTTAGGCCCCATGAGTATAAACTCACTTACTCTACACATAAATAGAAAATAGTTAATCAAATGGCTATAAGTTTGTTAGTGTAAGCTAGCTGGACACAGCTGGATGCAATGTAAGTATTGCATTCTTACAAACTTGTATAGATATTACAGCATGAGATGATCTGCTTACCATTTAAATACCCTCATGGATGCAGAGATGGGCAGACACACAGAAACACAAACTAACAGACAGAGGAAATGAGAAGATAACATGGGGAGGCATTGGCATTCTATACCATTATGTATCAGGTAATACTGATGAATAGTGTATTCAACCAGTGCATAATGATTACAATTACTGTAGGAAAAAAGAGTAAAGTGGAGCAACAAATTCACTGCAATCCAAAGAATTGCACTGGTCCAGAACAATAGCACTTTAAAAACAATATGGCAAAGTCCTGCTTATGGAAGACTTCAATTACATGGAAATATTTTGGATAAACAGACAGTCATAGAGACACAAGTTCTCAGAGTGTATTCAGGACAGCATCCTCTGTTAGCACATCATTAAATGTACAAAAACCATAGGGGCTGATACAACAGGTCTGCTAGACCTTATCTTTACTCATAGTAACATGAAAACTGAAAAAATCAGATGTGATATACCAAATGGTAAAAGTATTCGTGTTTTGCTTAAGTCTGAATATGTGGCTGAAGAGGAGGCAAGAGAAAAAACAGGGCTCAAGGAGGAAATATAGTCATGGCAGCTATATAGAAATGATAAAGATCTTTAAGATTACAGATAGGCAAAGCAATTCTATAATCAGAACACACACAATACATATAGAAGGTTCTGCAAAATCTACAATGGGAGTTTGAGCATTGGTGCATTGGATGCAAACAAAGGAGATAAGTCAAAAATCTAAGAAAATTACTCAGTAAAGAATACCAAAAAGCACAGGAGCTTAGAGATGTACAACAGAAGAGATATAAAGAACACTGTAGCCTGCCAGCATCTGAAAGGCATATGAGAGCAAGAAACAAGTACTATAAGTTAAGGTGACAGGAGCAGAGAAACTGAAAAAATATCATAAACAAGGCAAAAGAAAATTCTTTTCCGTAGCTAGGAGTGCTCTGTTAACATTAGGATTGCATTCCTGGAAAAGGCAACTCTAACAGGAACATCTCTAAAAAATCCATTTCCCATAAGACCCCATGTAAAAGGGCCAGTTACACTCCTTGCTACCTAACGTAAGAAAATCCCTTTTTTATGCATGTTCACTGTCTCCTACATTTGTGAGGTAAAACCAGGAACAAAATAAACTCAAATCCTGTCATTCCTTACATTATCAATCCTATTCGCTCTACATCTATCTATATATATATCTATATCTCTGATGCACATTCCCTCCGAAAACTCCCATCAAGGGGTGGCCATGGTAAAAGAGTCTCTACTTATCCCTGTCCTTACATGCCTCCCTTGCATACACCATTACACACACCCTTCAACCATTTCTCTCCCTCCACTATTCCTCTGTCCTATTTGCTCATGTCACAGGTGGTCTTCCTCTCACATCAACTCTCCATGTAAACACCCAGTCCTGCATTCTTTCTACATGTGCAAATCACCTCAAAGTATTACATTTCACCCATCTTATTACTCCACAATTCATTCCCTTTGCATTCCCTGCCATAACACCTCTCTCACACAACCTTCATTTTTTCTTCATTCCCTCTAGTCACACCAAATGCTCTTCTCAAATAGCTCATTTCTACAGCCTGGAATCTTAACCTCTTTGACACTCATTCCATGTCCATGTTTCTGCTACATATGTCAGGGCTGAGAGGACTATGCTGTCCTTTAATCCTCTCTTCACTTCCACACTTACACCTCCACCCTTCATTATTATATTAAGAGACCCAATGACTCTTGTACCCTGTACTGCTCTCTCCCTTATCTCTCCTAATTACCCAAGACAGCTCCTAAATACTATAATTCTCTCAACTCTTCAATTCTTTCTCCCCCCATATCCAAAGCACAATTTAGTACACTTTCTTCTTTCACTCTATATGGTTTTACATAATCTATACTTTAACTTTATTTCCTTTCAAATACTATACTTTTACTTGCATTTACCTTCAATCACTTATGCTTACATACATCATAAAACAATTACAACCTTCTGCAACTCCTCTTCACTCTCAGCAAACAACACAGTATCATCTGCAAACAGGCTTGCCACTAGCCACCATATCTCACCACCACACTCCCTCTCTGCACCTTTTTTCCCTAGTTTTCTTTTCATCTCTCTCATCACTCCATTCATGTATATATCAAAAAGCCATGGGGTCATCACAGACCTGTCTCACACCAACACATAACCTAAAATTTTTTCTCAACTCTCCATCCACTCTTACACATGCATTTGCTCCTATAAAGGCTTTCACACCATCCAACAGTTATTTCCCTGCCCCATATATCCTTAACACATCCCATAAAGCATTCCACTCCACTCTGTCATACGCTTTCTCCAAATCTTTAAAAGCTGCATACAGCCTCTTACCTTTTGCTAAATACTTTTCTGCAGTCATCTTTACAACAAAAACCTGATCCACACATCCCCTACCTTTCCTAAAACCCCTTGCTCTTCACTTATTCCGCATTTAGTCACTTTCATCACCCCATCAATTAACATTCTTGCATACATTTTTTCTGGAATACCTAACAGACTTATTCCCCTATAATTGCTATACACATCTTTAGCACCTTTTCCTTTGAGTAAAGGACCAATAATAGCTTTCATCCAACAACCTTCTGTTTCCATGGTATATTATATATCAGTTGTAACCAGTCTACCACACTTTCTCCTCTGTACTTTGGCATTTCAGCCATAAACCCATCTACTCCAGTTGCGTTTCCTACCTTCAGTCTCATTATTGCCCTTCTTATCTTCCTTTTTTTGCTAATGGCCCTTGCACTCGTATCCTCCATACACATTCATATAATAACTGCTGCCTCCCCTTCTCCCACATTCATCAATTCTTCATATTACTCTTTCCATCTTACTTTCACTTCCTCCTTTTGATTCAGCAACTCCCCTTCCTAATTTCTCACATTTACATTTCCACTCTTACATCCACCTCTTTCCTTTTTCACCTCCTACCAGTATGGTTTCTTATCATCCCGAAACTTTTCACTTAACTTTCTTTCAAAATCTTTATCTACTCTTTCTTAGCTTTCCTCTGTCAGCTTAACAATCTGCTTACATATGTTATACTCTTCCCTCCTCCACTACTGAACTTCACTGGTATGTTCCTATCGAGCAATCTACCACATGCCTTTTTCTTCTCTTCCACAGCATTTCTAATCTCTTGTCCACCATGTATTGCCCTTTTTATTCTTTTATCTCATGACCTTGTATCCAACTACTAATTCTACAACCTTTAATAGTATTTCTCTAAACATTTTAAACACATCATTCACACATAACTGCATCTCTACATTCACTGCACTTCCATCTGAGCTTTCAGTTACCTTCCTTTCATACTCCTCCCTGCATTTTCTGATTCATCTTCTTGCTTGCCAACACATGTACCTCTCCATCCTTCCTTACGTGATACCTCCACTACTCCCTGATCCTCATCCTCACAAAAACTGTGAAATGGTCAGAGTTTCCAAAGAATCCTCTCACAATTCAAGCATCTAGCACAGCCTTTCTCAATCTATCATCCACTGCCACATAGTCAATCCTCATCCATGTATAGCTGTGCATCATCTTTAGGTGAAAAAAGGAATTTACAAGGAATAAACCCCTCAGCACAAATATCCACAAGATAACTTCCATTCTCATTTACTCCAGGCACTTCACATTTACCAACTATCTTACCAATTTCATCACATCCCACTTTAGCATTCATATCACCCAATATGACCACATTTCTCTCATTCTCAAAACCATCTATACATTCATTCTACTTTCTCCAGAAAAGCTTCATTTCATCCTTACCTTGTCTTCATATTCACTGGTGCATATACAAATACCCATGCATACTTCACAATCGCAATCTTTCCTTTCACCCACACTATTCTTCATCTATTCCATCCATACTCTGTAACACCCTTCCACACTCTTGGTGATAGCAGAACTGTACATCCTTTTTTCCCCTTTTCCCTGATAATTTTCATTCATTTCCATCAATACCACACCACCTTCCATATTCTTCCATAACCTGCATTCATCATTTCCATTTTCACACCACACACCTTAATCCAAAGCACATCCAAGCTCCAACTTTTAAACTTCTCCACAAGCTCCCTCCTCTTACTCTCATCAGTCATCTCGTTCACAATCAGCGCCATCACCCTCAATCGCTCCTCTCTTTTAATCCTCAGCATAACTGGTAGACTCTAGTGCTACTTCTTAGCCTTTAGCAGCCTGCCCTTGACAGGTCACTGGCAGAGGGTAACTCCAGTGTAGTGTTTCCAGAGACAGTAAGGCTCCAAAATTGTTCAAAAATGAAAAAGTCACAGCACACCTCAGGTGTCTGTCTAAATTCAAAAGGACTGCCCTGATGGAGTTGGGCAACGCCTCCCCCTTCAGTTCTAACCCCGAAGGGGTGTATCTACAAGGTCACCATGAGAAGGTGGAGTGAGACTTGGATACTCTAGTGAAACTATAGGATCCCCTTAGGTACTGACACTTAACTTTCCCCAATTCTGAGCTTCTTTTTCACTTTTCACAGTTGCGGCACCTCCTACCTCAAAGCATTTTCATTTCCAACACATCCATCCTTTTCCTTTCTTTTGCATTCAGGGCCCAAGACCTGCACCCTCACCCTTACAACATTGTTACAACAGAAATGTCATTAAACTTACCCATCTTTGTCTTCACAGACAGTGACATCTCCTTCAACACATTTCTCAGTGCACCCTGGAACTTTAACCCTCCCTACCACCCATGATTACTTAGACTCCCATAGTGCTATCTCCTGCCATGTCCACTCACAGTCATATAAAACATTCCACTTCTTCCAGGCTATTCCCATTCAAACTCACACAGACCTGCCTGTTTTGTCCCCATGCTAAACCTCATAACCTTACCTTTATTCACATTAATTCTCAACTTCCTCTTTTCACATTTTCTCCCAGACTTGAACATGAGCCTCCTCAAATTGTCAAATCTGCCACGAGAATTGAATCATCCTTAAACAGCAACGGACTCACCACCCAGGCACCCCTATGCCCAGCATACTGTAGACCTATCCCTCTCCCCATGACCCTCTCATTTACCTCCCTCACCACCCCATCCACAAACAAATGAAACAAATATGGTGACATCACACATCCCTGATGTAAACCCACTTCACTTGGAAGCACTCAACCTTCTTTCCTGCTCATACACATGCCTTACTCCCATGATTAAGACTATTCACTGTATCTCGTAGCCTCCACATTATATACACATAGCATCTTCCACAAAGCATCTGTCAACCCTGTCAAATTCTTTCTCCTGCTCTATATGCCATATTCAAATCTCTCTCTCTCTCTCTCCAAGTATTTCTTACACATCATTAAAACAAACACCTGAACCACACATCCTCTGTCACACCTGAAACCACACTGATCCTCCCTAAACTGGTGCTCTGTGTATGCCACCACTCTCTCAACCAACACTCTCCCATACAACTTACCAAGTAAACTCAATAGACTTACATCTCTACAATTTGAGTATTCACTTTCATCTCTCTTGCCTCTACAAAATTGCACTCCTCAGGCATTCTACCAGCCCTCAGGTACCTCTCCCTGGCTGTATATATACAGAAAATACTAACTATCCAATCAGAAACATTGTCAGCTGTAATCTCATCCACTAATCTACCAAATTTCATCTTTTCACTCCTCTTTTTTCACCAAACCATTTGCCATAACTCTCTTGCTCCTCAGACTGCTTCACCCCAAACTTCCTACATCCACTACCCTATCATCTAACACATTTAATAGTCCTCCAAAATACTTGCTCCAGCTCTTCTTCAACTCTTCACTACATGTAACCACTTTCAAATCTGCTCTCCTCAATGATGCTCCTATTTGTTCTCTTGTTCTCCTCACACTATCCACCTCCTTCTTAAACATTTTCTTATTCCATCTGAAGTTTGCCAGTACTCACCTTATCTCTCATTTGCCCTCTTTTTCAGTCCCTGTACCTTTCTCTTGACCTCCTTTCACAATCTCTTGTTCATCTTAAAAATTTCTTGTACTCCTTCCCCGGAAATACTGCCCGCAGACCCTTCTTTTCTCTTTCAGTAGCAAATTAACTTTATCATTCCACCAGTCACTACCCTTTTTCATATGTCCTCTCACCTTCCACATACCACACACTCCACCCACAAATGAAAGCAATGCTTTCTTAAGTACCTTTCACTTTTCACTTACTTCCCTTGTTTTATTTACTTTCACCTTAAACTGAATTTTACTCAGTCTCTCTTGGAATCTCTGCACACAAGCCTCTTTTACTAGCTCAGCAAATGTCACCACCTTCTTCACAACCATGTCAATTCCACTTTTCCACAGTTTCACACTCACTTTCAGCAAGAAATGATCAAGCAACCCACCAGCTGCCCCTTTCATCACATTTTTATCCAGTAGTCTCTCCTTTGCATGCCTGTCAATTAGAACATAATCTAATAGTTTCTGTTGACCCCAACATGACTTACCACATGTACTTATGTATGCACCTTTTTTTCAAACTGGGTATTCCCAATCACTAATCCTTTTTCAACAAACAACTCAACAAGCTGTGCATCAGGTTCATTTGCACCAACTACCCTATGCCTATCACTTATCTCATCAACTGCCAAATCATCCACTCTTGCATTCAAATCTCTCATCATCAGGACTCAATCCCTTGCTTAAAAATTACTGAAACACTCACTCAGCTTCTCCCAAAAGACTCATCTCTCTTCTTCACACATTTTGCTTCCTGATGCATAAGCACTAACAATCGCCCACCTCTCATAATTTCAGTCTCATCCAAATTAATCTAGAACTCATTTCCTTACATTCTTTAACACATTCCCAAAACATCTCCTTTATCAAAATTGCCACTCACTCCTTTGCTCTCATCCTCATACTAACCCCAGAGGTTACCCCTCCAACTTCTCAAACCATTCTTCCCAATTTCACTTGAGCTTTGATCCAGAACATCCAGGTTCCTCTCTCTGAACTCACAACCTACAACCCCCTTCTTCTCATCCACATTACATTCATGCATATTCAGACACCCTAACATGAACCTTCAAGGAGGATGAGCACTCCTTACTTGGCTCCTTGTTCTTTGCTTATTTTCAGAAAGTAACTGTACCAGGAGGGGAGAAATTCTGACTGCCCACTCCCACACCTATTAGCAGCTTCTTATGGCATGCAGAAGATTCCTGGGTAGTTTTCTTACTCCCCTATTCCCAGGGATAAAAGAAACTTGTGCTTTAAGGTAAAACCAGTGTATGTTTCAGGTTCTCAAAAAATTAAACAAAAGATAGAGATAAGGTTTGTGTTTATGGATTGAGTTCCAGCAACTCAAGTGCATGTGAACAGAAAAAAAAAAGAGTGATATTGGCTCACAGTAGGAAAATAAGATACCAATGCCATGCTGGCTCAGTGCACTGCTGTTGCTATCCCTCCTTACACCGGTGGCAGATGACAGGACCTCCCTGGTTGGTCTCTGCCTACTACTTGGGAATGTATTCTATAAACACTTTCTAAAATATACAAAAAAAAAAATACTGGGATCATCATGCTGTCAATGGAATGAACCAGGGCATATGAAACATCCATAGTAAACCATGGAAAGGTATGTGGGGCATGGATGTGGATAGGAAGCTGTGGCTTCTGTGTATTACACATGACAGCTCGTGTATGGATGTGAATAGATGTGGCCTTTCTTCGTCTGTTTCCTGGCACTTCCTAGCAGTTGCAGGGGACAGCGATTAGGTGTGAGGGAGGAGAGGAGAATGTATATATTATAATTTTTTCTTTTCTTTCATGCATTTACGCTGTTTCCTATGGGGCAGGATGGCAAATATGAATGTGTACATGTGTATATATGTGTAAGTATATGTATGTGTATGCGTATATAATTGTATATGAACACGAATGTAGCGCATATGAACACGCACTTTCATAGAACACATAATACCCACCATCAGCAAAGATTTGAACCTGGGACCTTTTGCTTGGTAGTTGGGAACGCTAACTGCTTGGCTTTGATCACCCCTAATAGGGAAATGACTTCGATTACTGTAAACAGAATACCCTTTATCTCACATCCATGAGCAACAGGGTCTAGACCAATCAAATCCCATCAGGTTCACATTACCATTAGTTAGCATTTAAAAGAAATTTACCGTCAAATGTGGAGGTATATAAACATGAATATAATACATATGAACACGGACTTTCATAGAATACATAATGCCCTCCAACAGCAAGGGCTCGAACCCAGAACCTTCTGCATGGTAATTGGGAACGTTAACCGCTCGGCTGTTGTCACCCTTAATAGGGAAATGACTGTTTAATTATTAATAGTCAAATACTCTTCGTCTCATACCCATGAGCATCGGGGTCTAGACCAGTCAAATCCCAACAGGCTTACATTACCAGTAGTTAGCATTTACAGCACTTCACTGTCAAATGTGGAGGTATATGAACACAAATATAGTGCATAAGAATGTACAACTTCAAAAAACACATAACTGAATAGTCATTTCCCTATTAGGGGCGATCATAGCTGAGCAGTTAGTGTTCCTAACTACCACGCAAAAGGTTCCAGGTTTGAGTCCTTGCTGTTGGAGGGCATAATGTGTTCAATGAAAGTGGGCGTTCATATGCACTATATATGTGTTCATATACCTTCACATTTGACTATAACGTTCTGTAAAATGCTAACTACTCGCAATTTGAGCCTGATGGGATTTGACCGGTCTAGACCCCGTTGCTCATGGATGTGAGATGAAGAGTATTTGATTGCTAGTAATAGAATAGTAATTTTCCAATCAGGGGTGATCATAGCCAAGCGGCTAGCGTTCCCAACTACCACACAAAAGGTCTCAGGTTCAAGTCCTTGCTGTTGGAGGGAATTATGTGATATATGTATGCATGTATGTATATATATGTATATGTGCATGTATTGTAATTACATATATGTGTGTGTGTAAATGTATGTCCATGTTTTTAGGAGCACTAAGGATATGTGATCCCAAAGGACTGATAGATGAATGTAGTCATGTAAGACATATATTTAAGCTTTTATGCTTACTGGAAAGCTAGGAAGACATTTTATGCACCAAGTAACAAAAATGTTATAAATGAGGATAGGTCTAAATGTGT
>JAYMFT010194779.1:0-11793 GCA_038088735.1 Panulirus argus
AGATAGATAGATAGATAGATAGATAGATAGATAGATAGATAGACAGATAGATATAGATATAGATAGATAGATAGATAGATAGATAGATAGACAGATATAAATATTGATATATATATATATATATCAAAATGTATCTTTATATTTTGCTCGTTTCATTTCATTAAAGTAGTCTTAAAAGGCCAGATAATATAAACTCAAGTGTGGATGCAGGACTACCTGGCTGCTCTCAACAACATGCTCCTGTCGGCGGTGACAGCGCTGCTCTTCCCACTCCACTTCACCATCACCTGGCTCTACCTGCTCGCCCTCGCCCTCCTTATCCTCGGAATATGGCTCTACGAGAGGAAAGTTATCTGGCGCCATTCCTGACCACGAGAATGTGTATAATTTCTTACATTGCACGTATCCATTACTGTTATTTTGAATGCATCTTTTATGTATGCAGCTGTGAGTAAGACATCAGTGATTCTCACTGTATCTTGATGAATTTGTAAGAATTTATATTCCATGTTAAGTCTGTCAGAAAACGAAGTAAAATGGCTTCCATTCAGGATTGCCAGTTTATTGATAGTTATCATCACGACTCACAGTCCACTACCTGAAGGTCCTCTTCCTCACGCCTACAGCTTCGTGCACCATCTCCTCACCCCAGCAATCCAGTGTACCACTTCCTGACGACTATAATTTGGCACTACTACTCATGTCCTCGTCCTCACGCATCATCTTCCTCAACCACACTGGCATATCTTCCTAACACCTTGCCTCATGTCTATCTCCTCAGAACACGCCCTAAAATCTTCCTTATAGCACGCCCTCAGATCTTCCTCAGAGCACGCCTTCTGATCTATCCTCAGAACACAGCCCCAAATCTTCCTCATAGTACACCCAAAGATCTTCCTCAGAGCACATCCTCAGCTTCGTGTGGCACCTCCTCCTCGTGCCCAGAGACTGTTACTTCATGTCCATTCATCCACAAACCCGTGTCTCTTCATACTGAGGAAGACCTGAGGAAAGTTATAACCAGAAGAGCCTGGAAAGCTGAAGATTACAATATTCAATTAGAAAGACGTTATATTGACAGCTGAAATATGAAAAGCATCCATGATACCCTAATGATGGACTTGAGACTTTCCAGCGTTGGTTTAAAGGCATTTAAGAAAAGAGTGATACATGTGAAAAACGGGATAAACTAGTAGTACATATAGGAGTGCACGGGAGGGGCAGACGCCAGGAGACCTGATGGTCTCTGACGAGGTTAACGGTAGTGATGATATTATCTATGGTAGGAACAGGACACTGAAACAAGTGGAACTGCATTACTTTGTATTTCATAGGGCATTAATGAATGGGTTAAGTTTTCAGTGATTTCACACATCCCTGTGTAAGGTGGTATACAGTTCAGTCACAGAACGACTAACTGTATATGTTAACAAGGTACATATGTTGCTTCATAACGAGACTGTTATGGCTTCAAAGCACCTCAGACAGTCAAACGGCTGAGAGCATTGTCTTAACAAGAGTTTCAGCAAAAGGTGAATTGTTTACTCTTATCAATGTTATGTTCCATTTCCAACATATCTCATCGAGTTGTTTGAGAGTATGTAGTTGACTCAGGAATAAAGGTTTAAGATCTCGAGTGACTCATTTTTCTCACCTAGACTGATAATTATGACTCCCTCTCCTTAATTTCAACTCTTTCTACCTGTCTAAGCTCGCGGACACTCTCTTTCATGAAGTGTGTGTATTTTTTATGCATATACTAGTAACTTTTATCGTACAACCAACCACAAGTTCCCTTTAATCGGGCTCGTGTATCAGCTGTCTCATTTGGACAAATACCAACATTAGAAAGGGTTCCACTGCAGCAGAACCTAGCTTTTCCTTGTTGTACTTTAATATCATATTTCAATACAAAGATACTAACTTCACATAGATAGGATAACTTGTAGAGTGGTTGTGTTCCACCTCTACAGAGAACAGTTACAAATACAACCTTTCCTTAATGATGAACCTCATAAAGAGCAGCACCAATCTCCCGTAAGTGTCTTTTAGTAGAGAAAATGCCATCCTAACCTTAATGCTGAACCTTACAGAGGGTATCATAAATCCCCTGTAACTCTCCTTGTCTAGAGAAAATACCTTTGGACAATCGAACACTAAATATACCTTCATACTTTTGTTTCATCAGCACCAAACTCTCATAAGAATATTCTGCCTCCTGTCTATCCTCCTTCACTTCAGGAAATAGCACAGAAAATGTTGTACGTACCTTATCTTTCTCTAGAGTATCATCAGTGACATGCCTATACCATGATATACAGTTTCTTGGAACATGTATATGTATAAGTCTTATCTATAGTTAACAGACTTGTAACTGCGCCCACATTCCCTACCACTTGAGGAGGACGAACTGATCTGTATGAGAACATATATACCTTCAGGTTCCTTACAAAGTCAGTGTCATATTTCTTTCATTAAATCAATGTCCTCCTCTTCTTGCTATTTCTATCACATTTGTAATATTATTTTCCCTGTATTTTATTTGTCAGAGTTTGTTCCACAATCAGTGGATCATGCACAGAATTTTGTTGTCACTCGAATATTGCTTTCGTTGTCATATTCTACGGTACCTTTACCCAGCAAGGAAGACAAGGTTTCGCATAATCAAAAGATCTAGCAGCAAGCCATTCGCAGTAGGTGTATTCCAACGCCATATCTAGACGAAGCCAGAGTGGACAACGGATGCAAACAAATTCTTCATAAAGCTTTATTGAATCTCAGTCGAGCAGCTTGAGCGTTTTCTTATAACTTATATGCACTCCCAAGGGCTTGTAGTCTCTCAGATTTGTCAACAATATAATGATCCTCTGATACCTTCATGGATACCTAGTCTCATTCTCATTTCTGTAGATATCATCCCATAGTCTTCCGGGCGTCAGTGAGCTTCTACAGTACCAGCAACATCATTTTGATTTTCTGCGGGGGGCCTGTGTTTGTGTCGTCACCCGTCTGACTCCACCACGATCTCCATCCCTAACGATCTTTTCTTGGTCACTAGTGCATTAGACAAAGGTAGGCTTAGGACGGACCCCCCTCTCTGAGGCTTCAAACCGTTTTTTGAAGCATCTGACCCTTCCTTCAGGCCTCCGACTCTTTCCTGAGGCTTCGGACCTCTCCTTGAAGAGATCCTCGATAAAAATCTCTGTATACTCTGTTTACCTCAGTGCATTTCTCATTGGGAAAATGAGAGATCTATCCTAACGTCCTGATAATACATCGAGATTTGCCAGTCATCAAAATGTTACCCGACGATTTACCTACCAATGGCACCTCTGAGGTCTTCATAAACTTCTCAAGCAACATTTTTACTTGCTGCAAATATCACTAAGTTATCATAACCTATGTAGAATAATCACCTCTAAGATTCTGCACGTACAGGATGTTAATGAGACCGGCGTCTCGCTCTGGTAGGAGGACAAACAATCATCGCTTCACTAAGTAATGCAAGATATCATATGTAACGCAGTCATGACCCACCGTGGACTACTTGCTCTTTGCTGGGCTCTTAAGTAAAAGCTCCTACGTTGCAACACAGTAAGTAGTTCCTCCTACATCTCTCTCAGAATCAGATTTCTAAATTCTTATCTGGCCTCTGGTTGCAATGACGATAGCTGTCAGCGTCCACGTACTTATCTGTCAAGTTATCAGCCAACACACAGTCCTCTCCTCAATCCTCTCGACCTATTGGTTTCAGGCTATAGTCCCCTCCCTCCTGTCTCTTTTCCTATATTTTTGTTTTTTTCCTGAGACATGATCCCGATACTTTTCTCTAGCTTCTCCTCTGACTGCACTACACGACCTTCGCTACCTCTTGTAAAGCAATATTTCGGTTCCTCACACTTCCTTGAACTTGTGCAAATTTTTTGTGCCATATTCAGTGGGGTATTTTAACCCCGAACTAGTCTGAATTGTAAACTTTCTTCCCTACATCAGTTATTATGTGCAAGTAAAAGCTTATCCTCTTAAGATTAAGTATAACAGGAGTATAAAACATGAGTGAGTGTTGCGCTGAATGTTTTGACTGCTCGAAATGGGGTCGAGACTTCATAAGAATCAGCCATGTTTCGTAGAATCTTGTCATGTATTAACTGATGCTTTTGCTCTACCATATGATTCATGCGTAAGAGTCTAGTTCATATCAAGTGATGTATGATCAGTTAGATAATTCGTCTTTCTGAAATTTTTATAAACAGTATGAGAAGATCTTGTCTCACTGGATTAGCTGCGTATATCCAGTTGCCTTTGTATCAGCAACTAAATCAAATCAACTTAATCTAATGTTAGTCATACTCATGAAAAAGTATCTTAATCATTCACGATAAAACTTTCACAAACTCGTGAAACTAATCATAGCCAGTAGAATTCATTCAGTCGTGTTCATTTATGAGCGGACGTTCACTCAACAGATGGCGTTAAAAATGTACCAAAGAGGGGTACCTGACAACAATTTCTGGGAGGAATATAGTAATTTTTTTGTGAGAGTTTCTTCTCTTCGGTGACACACCTTGGCCATGACACTGCAACTCAACAGCCTCTAGAAACATCGAGTGACCAGTGACCACGTCTCGTCTCCTCACATCAAACTCCTGAATATTCTCACGCTAAAGGTAAATCATCGCCCTTCATTTCGCGATTATTCTCACGAATTTAAGAATATTAATCTATTTGCTTTACCCTTCCATTACAACGGGTGAGCTTAGCTTCCCCAACCTTGAGTAGATGTATTGACAGAGTGGTGTGTATGTACTTATCATAGGAGTCTTGCTAATATAGGAGGGAATTTTAGGAACACAAGAGCTGCAGCGCTCCTGCCAGTATTTCATGATGGTTTCCCGGTAAGGATGGCTTCATTTCAACCATTGAGTTGAGTATGAAGGTTGATATATTTCGATATTCTTCATTTTCTTTAGTAGGGAGTCTTTGCAAAAGAGACTAACTTGCCGAGGGTGATTTCGGACCAAGAGTACGGATTCCTGTTTATACATCTATATTTTCGCTAGTCATTAGTTATCAGAAAGCCTCTGTGTGTAATGTTGGCTGACGTTACGGAAACTGGGGAATGTCTCCTCTTCAGAAACCTTGGAGTTCATCATCTTGATCGAGCTCGTACCTAAAACTGTGTGCCGCATCATTGGCAAGACGGTAGTTTGCCCAACCTGACCTGTATCCAATAGTACCCCACCTGGTTGGTCTTCGTTGTAGCATATTTGAACAACGTGTGGTATGCGGGATTATTCATTGTCTTATGAATGGAGTACTCTTCATCTAAGTTAACCATTACTTGATGAATCTTGGTCATTGTCTGATATAGAGGTAAGTTTTAGACGTATAGTTAAAAAAAAGAAAACGTGCTATTGTATCACTTCTGTCGTATCTAACGCATTCGGATGGCTATATGTCACCTCAGGCGTGTTTTTGCATATCGCAAAAGATGTTATATTTGCAGGCGGGTGGCAAGACCGCCATTGTTGCCGACTACACCATTGAGATTATACTGTCTTACTGCTCGGGTGACAATCCGATTGTTGGATACTTCCGTCATAGAAAGATTTAACTCTGTTGCTTCACCTAAGAATGCGTTACCTTTGAAGTAAAGAGAAACACCTTAAATGCAAAATTGATTTTCACCCTTAAAGTAGCGTCTATTTACTAGCGGAAGAAAATTTAGAGATAGTTTGTCAGCTGTATTGGTTCAGACCAATATCGAACCTTCAGAGCTTCGTTCAGAATTTGGTACCAATCATAGAGTTAAAAATACATTGGTTCTGAACAGTGGCGTACCACATGAACCAGTGGATATCAAACCTTGCTCCGAAACATATAACTAAAATACTATATCACTTTAGAACAATACCGAACCAATTGTGTGAATAGGCACAAAACCTTGTTCCAGATAATGACATGAACCATATAAAACTAGAATTACCGTGTCACAGAGTAACACCGATCCACTCAAGTCACCCGGCTAGTGAAACCTTGACTAAGACCATGATTCGAAGCAGATGGACAAGAGATGACGTCGGTTTTACCTGATCTCATAGGGTTTGTCCAGCATCTTAATGATTCGGACAAAAACCGAAAAGGAAGAAAGACGTTCTCATTCGTTTGGTAGTCACTGAAAACGAGGATGGAACTTTCTTTCAAAACGTAACAAAAACTTAACCACTTGAATGCGACTGTACGGCCCTTAAACTTTTTTTGGTTAATTTTGATTGATTTGTGCTGTTAACAATGGCTTGTCCTTTCACCTAACCGATGCGTGTCGCGTCAAAGACCAGGGCATCATTCCCAAGGGGTCACACCGTCGCGCTCATGGATCTGAACCACGAATGGGACATCATTTTAACCATCGTGTTCATAGGGTTACGCAGAGACTTGCAAGTAATCACTGTTAAACTAAATTCAGCATCTTTCACTGATTGATATACGTGGATGGAACAATCAGCAGCTTCGTACTAGTACTAATTACCATTGACTTTCTAAGAGGAATAACATTCAGTGAAAGACTGTTATATCACCTGGCAGCTTAAAAAAGTAGGTACGCATACCATCCGATCAACACCATTTTCACTGTTCCCGCATTGCTACTAGGATGATAAAGTTTTGTTCTGTATGACTGATGTAAAGGCTTTAGAGAATAGCGGATAATTCCTAGAGACTAGATTATCAGCTTCTTGACACCTTTGCATCAGTCTTGAAAGACCAGTTCATATTGAAATGATTTCTTAGTTAAAGAAGGCAAGGGAGAGGGTCGTGGAGCACCTTAGTTTTGGAGGAGTCCTAAAGTTTTTGGTCGGCGAGAGTCGCGAGTTGGTGGATCTGGTGGCTGCTAGAGTTGCTTGTAGAGGGAAGGGTGTCCGCAAATGCCTGGTCTGATAGGTAGCAGTATAGCCAGTACTTACAACATGCAAATGTATGGGAATTCCAGAGTCTACAATGGTTCTAGTCTTAGTAGATGGAGTCCACATTTTTGCTGACCTTGAATGGTTCCCATTGATTCAAGGATTAACAAAAACAGCTTTCTAGTTTTGTCTACATCTCACCGCACTTACCACTGTGACAGGTAATTTTTGGTTTGCATTTGTCTTAAAGCTGCTATTAGAAAAGATTCCCTCCCAATTATCAACAGGAAAGTCTACATGTGCTGGTCACGAAGGTGCCCTAGAATATCTAGGCTTGAAGAGTTTATGAACACTCGTCTTGTTTTCCACTATTGTTTTCAGAGGGTTTCGTACTTACTTTCCTCGATAATACCTAGATAATACCTTCTTAGGCCCGCTGTTGTTGGTGCTAGAGGGATCCAATATCATTTGCCTTCGAGAGAGCTTTGAATTTAGGTGGAATCCCCCGGTGATTTGTTATCCTTGGAAGGCCTCTGTAACACTTGAATTTGCAAGAGTCCGCTGTCATTTTTAGCTAATCTTTAGATACTCAATGTTGCTGTCATACCTGACACGAACTACTAAAGTATCTTTGTAAACAAGACTCTCTAAGATGAAATTAGACCCTTAACTTCTTTCTTCTTCTTCAGGAGAGAAGCTTACGTAGATAAATGCGTTCGTGTACCAGTTGATAATAACTCAAGTATGGCTGAAACAAGTATGAGTGTGGATTCCCTGGACGCCAGCCTCCTCTACCTCAAGATTGGCGATCATACCCTAGAGAACCTCGCCAGCTCCCTCATCAAATCCACAGGTGAGGCTGTTGTAGGGGAACGGGACATTGTCTAGATCATTTCCTGTAATCAAAATTCAGTGGGGCACTGACTTTTGTATATATATATATATATATATATATCCCCTTTTCGGTCATAGAAACTTCCCCAAGGAGTGAAATTTTACCCATTTGTACTGTAACGAGAAGGGAGTTCTGAACACGTGGGGCCCCATCTCCTCTGTGTGTGTGTGTGTTTGTGACACAACTTTTGTTTGACCGTCCGTATTGCCAGAGGGTGACGGTGATGGGTGTTGTTGTGCCGAATTCGATGACTCTGGATGTGGCAGAAGTGCTGGAGGGGCTCCAAACACACCCCTCGACCTCTCCCGGAAGTCGTCCCCAAATCACGAGACAGAAGGCGATCCTCAACACACCCTCAAGAACATGTACCCAGAGAACAACAACAGGAACAATAGCAGTAACAGCAATTACAAGACAAACATAAGCGACAACAATAACAATGTCTCCAACAAGGTATGTTTATAGGAGTGTCGACTCAAGGGCCATACATGCAGTGAGAGTGAGTATGTCTTACAATTACCTTGAAAGCCCGGAGAAGGTATTCCAAGATTTTCGACTAGTTGTAGTTACTTGGTCTTGATGGCCTTAATGACCCAAGCAGTCGATAGGCATAAAACTATTCAGTCAACCACCCAATTAGTGTCCATGTGTACCGCAGAGATGTCTGGTTTAAGTGCAATGTGGCCGAGATGATATCGTATATATTTATGGCCGAAGAGCAGATGTGATCGAAGTGCTAGTGAAGCAGGTGTGGCCAAGGTGTAGGGGTAGTTAAGTCTGAGATGACATGGGTGCAGGTATACCAGAGTGAGCAGGTGGCAGGCAGGTACCACCCAGGAAAGTGCTACCGCCAAGGTGTTAGGAGGCGCAGTAAACCACCAATGCAGTGGCTGTTACTTTCCCCTCTCAAGCTCAGATTGCTCTCCCTTTCTGCGTCATATGCACGTGGATTGCTGAATCTCAGTCAATAGACACATTGTTTCCATCTCTTACAACAAATGACAGCAGGCGTGTAAGAAAACTATCCACTCCTCTACTACATGTCGTCAGAGGCGACAAATAGGGGTCTTTCGCAAGAACAGGAGCAAAAGAAAGAATGGAGCGAGGATTACTACTCAAAGGCTCAAAGTGGTGGTGTGTCTGTGTGGATGTAATCAGGATGAAAATAAGGAAGAGGTAGGTGCAAAGTTTGACGAGTAGAACCTGGATGTTCTGGATCTGAGTGAGAGTTATTTGAAAGCGAAGGGGGCAAAATGGTTTGGGAGTGTTCTTGGGGTAAATTCTGCGGTTATGATGAAGGCTAGAGCATTATACCCATGCGTGCTGCAGACATGGCCAATGCATTGTACCCACTTACATTGAAGATGTGCCTAATAAGTTGATCAAATTTGTTTTTGTGTGTGTTTTGTGCATAGCTTTACCCATGTTGCACATTTGCTCAATACATAGTTTAAATCTAAGTTATTGATGTGTTCAGTGTATTGTTCCCACTCGTGGTCCAGATGTGCTCGATACATTTTTCAATTCTATGTTGCTGATATTCCCGCTCGTGCTGCAGATGTGGTCGGCGTCCATGCAGGACCTGAACCACACAGTGGAGAGGATCCTGGCTGCGGGTGGAGGCGTGAGCGAAGAGTGGCGCACCCCGGACCTCTCGTACATGGGTGTTACTCCCTCTCTGGGGGAAATGCTGCTACAGCACGGAGAGTTCCCAGCCACTCCAGCCTTCACACCCATGCCAAGGTCAGTCAGACCAGCTGCTGATGGCAGCGCACACCCATGATCTGCTTTCAGATAACATTTCGTATCTAAAAATGACCCCAAGGTCTTAACCGACGAAGGAAATGAGAAGAAATGGTCGCTCTCCCCTTCACTCCTAGGAATCTCCTCCTTAATTTATGCCGAAGAATTTAAGGCAAGTTGATGCCACAGGCTTCCTCTTTGCCCATGTATGTTATCAGTATTTGCTGATTTGGTGAGGTCAAGAGTCACGATGAGATAGCATACACCTTATCTCTCTGACTCACCACTAGAGTCAGAGGGTGGGAATGAACCGTGACACTGACATAACTCCCTCTCGTTCAGGCTTGCGACCACTATAATCCTTAAAACAGCTTAACAGAATAATATCTGTGCCTAACTCTAGTTGATATTCTGGAATAACTAAGGTATGAAATATGATTACAGGCGAGAGAGCCAAATACAGACGTTCAGATTTTTTGCTGGTGGACAAATGTATAAATGGACAGATTATTACCGGAATACATAATCTAAATGTTTGTGCACCCATAAAGTCTTGGCATAATGGCCCTGTCACTACCAAGAATGAATATCTTGACCCAAAATAATAAGATGATTAAGCCATAAAGGAAATACTTTGGGAAATGCTCACTCTTAACCTGTAGTCGAGATGGAAGGCGAAGGTGATGCTACAAATACACCGAGTTTTCAGTATAAACAAAAGAAGGCCAGCATGAATCTGTTAATTCGAGTCGTAAAGCTAACATATACGTCTCAAAGCATATAACTCTCCGGACTTAACCGAAGCATGCCTTAAGTTAATTGTTACTGAAATGCAACTTGGACCTGCGTTAAGCCTATAGAAACTTTTGCTGTTTGGACTATAACTCTTATATCTTACCAGTCTTTTCTTTCTGAAACAAATGATTTCTTTATAGGATACCAAGTAACAGTATGTAATAACCCTCGTTGCGGATTTTGCTTTTTGAGCTTGGCAGGTACAGATTCATAGTAACTTTTTTACGTCAGGTGAACCACACACTCTCAAAAGCGACTATATGCTTCTCTTCCTGAAAACAGGGAAGAGAAAAATTGGGTGAGATACTGCTACAATTTCTTCCACAATATTTCACGTTGGTGATCTTTTCAATAATTAGTGTGCTGCAGGTGTAGGGAGTGGAGGTGATGCCCCTCACTCGAAGCATTGTAGCACTCGTCTCTCTGCAGGTACCGCAGCACGCCCCTCGAGACGAATGCTGGCATCTATGGCGAGTCATCTACGATGGGATCTCGCCACAACGACGCTTTCACAACCTCCACCGCCTCGTCTCTGGGCCACCAACAGCACCCTTTCACTCAGGTGCGCTGGGGTCCACATTCCCTCGTATACGATTCATATGAAATTGTCTTAGAGCAGAATTATCATATCTAATAAAGATGTAAAGGTTTTGTGGCACGCTAAGTATCCCCAGCTTAAATTATAACCTTTGTGTCGAAC
Organism: Panulirus argus; assembly: GCA_038088735.1. Classification (NCBI taxonomy): domain Eukaryota; kingdom Metazoa; phylum Arthropoda; class Malacostraca; order Decapoda; family Palinuridae; genus Panulirus; species Panulirus argus. Next base: position 11,036 of record JAYMFT010194779.1, read on the forward strand.
TTCCATATCGATGCAACTTGCGTAAAGACCAAATGTGAATGCTTTATATTACAGTCCCTTAAGTTGTTAATTTGAACTGATTCTTCATGCACCTTAGTGCTGAACGGCCTAAGTTACGGAGTCCTCAGATATAGATTGGAGGACACTAAAGTCTCACTGATCTCCCAACAACTATCATATGATTAGCATTTGCCACAATCGTTCGGCGTGTGTGCCTCTCTCATCAGCGAAAGGTAGAACAACATCTGATCTTTTCCTTCCCTCGTGTTTGGTGCGGCCCGTACCCACCCAGGGCATAGGAGAGCTGACGTATGGCATGTGTGGCGTCGGGGACAAGAAGTGGGGGCCCTTCAGCAGGTCACTGATGATGACGACACCCGAGAATCTCTTCGCTGACAACACGCCTAGATTCAGCCTCGGTCAACATCAGGTGAGGTACCTAACTAGGGTTATGACTGGCTACATAGATAAAGGCACTCATAACTGCGTGAATTTTCAGTCAGTACACGTATTGTCACCACAAGCGTCCGAGGCCAGACACTAGCAACATTACTGTAGCATTCGGTCTCGTGCTCAGCAGTTTACCTTGAATTTGTTAGGTCTGAGTTGCAATAGATGTAGGATAGGATGCAAGTTACTTGCATACAACATTGTTCGCTACCATTAACGATCGCCCAAAGCAACTGTGTATTACTGTCAGCAACCCCAGTATATGTTTACAGGGAGTGTAATGCATAGATCATTGGCGTCTACATGAA